>VXBP01007878.1:1603228-1820579 GCA_013400115.1 Rhinopomastus cyanomelas
TAGTTGGAGGCCTTTATTTAGTGGAGTGCCCCAGGGGTCGGTGCTGGGACCAGTCTCACTCGATCTAGTCATTAATGACTTGGATGAGGGATCAGGGTGCACTGTCAGCAAGTTTGCTGAGGACACAAAGCTGGGTGGTGTCGCTGACACCCCAGCAGATTGTGCTGCCATTCAGCAAGACCTGGACAGGCTGGAGAGCTGGGCAGAGAGAAATGTAATGAAGTTTAAAAAGGAAGTGCATGAGAAATGTAATGAAGTTTAGAGTCTTGCATCTGGGCAAGAACAACCACAGGTACCAGTATCTTCCTTAACCTTCTTAAATGGATTCTTGCTCAGTTTTCAGCTGCAAGGATTAGGGGGACATCCTTGAACAACACAGCAATCTTCAGGGACATACATGCTTTAGGTACTCTGACCCATTAGACTATCATTGCACTTCCCTGCGTCATGCCCTAAAAATATTCACAGCTCAGTTACAAATTACCAGCAGATTCTTCCTGAGAAGTAAGCACAGTGACCAATCTGTCTATATATTCTGTTAAAGATGTAGTTACGCAGCTTCAGAAGGCAACACCTAAGCCAGCGAACCCCCAAGCCCCTGCTCAACTCCTGGCCAAAAAAAAAAGTGAAGAAGAAAAGAATAAAGGATAAAACATTTGGTAACCTCATGGACTCCAACTGCACTTCTGATGCAGCTTTAAAAATCTTACTTTGAAACTGTGAAGTACCAAGCTTTGTTATAAAAACCTCCTAGTTTCAAAGCCTCAGGCTGTTTTTCCCAAAAAGAGTAAAAATACGTGCAGCAAACCTAGCGTAGCCCTGCAAAAAATAACATCAGAGTCGTGCTGACATGAAAAGCTACACTGAACACTGGGTCAAACACACAGGCAAAAGCCAGTTTATTCTTGAAAGTCAAGGCCTCACTAATGTGTTCCTGACAACTGTCAATGGTTAAAACCATCTTACTTGCTGTTCAAAGGCACTTGGAAATTTTTTTAAACTGCCAACCAGCATAAAGATCTCTTCCTTGATCTCGAAAACTTCATGCATTTAAAATTCAAGGCCAGTTATTTCCTAGCGTTCTCCTGTCTTCTTTTATTTCTCAACAGTACTTGTGCGACAGCAGTTTTAAGTTGTATAAAGGTCTTTCCAATATCTATCTGACCAACGAAAATGGTTCCTTAAAGAAACAGAAGAAACAGCAGTTCACCAGCACTGGAAGACAAATGTTAATAGCATTTACCTTTTGCTATCATCTACCGAAAGGAGAAAAACATAAATTAGAGGAAGGTCCAAGTCCTTAAACACTTAGCTTCCTAAAGCTTGAGAGGCACTGCACAATGTTAAGCTGTTCCACCAACAGCCACCACCGTACACAACTGCACAGTCCTGCCCTTTTTCAATTGTCTGTCAGGGTCTTTCCTCTGTTCCAGCTCAGCATCAAGAAGGCTAATACAATCACCACAACACACCACATTTCTCAGACGTCACCAACCCAAACCTAACAGTAAAATTGTCACTGCACAGACAACGAGTGTAAATGCATTCAGTCACAAGCACTGCGCCGTTACAGATTCTGTGAGTTTGAAACTGTTTTCACAAGGCAAAACATAACAAAGGATGGAAACTACCCCACAAATCAGGAGGTGTGGTACTGAGATGAAGCAGCCTGCAGTATGTGCCTACAACTGTACACACAAATTTCAGAGCACGCTGTCACTGTGGAAGATTTAGGAGGCACATAGAGGTGTCAACTACCATGAAGCGAAACATTTCTATTTCTTGTCAGGAAATTCTGTTATTTTTTCCTGTATCAAAACCTGACGTGTGCAGATGGAGAACAAGATTACAGCAGTAAAATAGTTTTCCCAAGACTACAAAGAAAGCTTGGGCTATGCCCAGGATTAGAATAGTCCCTGGAGCTAATTCTTGGCCCAGTCTCCACGAAGCCAGCAGGATCTGAGTTAGCATTAATTCACCTTTTTATCTCAGCATTTAAAAATGCTTGTGAAAGTTCAAACAGGCTGCCTTAAGCAAATACTCTCTCACAAAAACTGACACAAAACAAGAGTTACTATCAAAAAAACCAAGAAAATGCTAAAAGGAGATATAAATCTGAAAACACTTCACCTAGTGAGAGTTCATCCTATCATTTGCCATAAGCTTTAGGGCCAGATGCTTATCTGCTCTGAATTGAAATAAGCCCAATGGAAGTCAACAAATCTATGTACTCCAACTGAAGATCTGTCCCCATAAATTAAGTGTATCTAGGAGATTGCAAGCTTAAAGGTTCCACAGGCCATTAAACACTACTTAGAAAACTATCCCTTAAATCCAAATCTTGTTTTCATCCACCAGATGCTTCTCAGCAGGAGAATGTACACACAATAACCCAATGAGTACCTCTTAGTGGGGAAAGTAGCAGGACAGAGTAGCTCAAATTCTCACCAGGATTCAAAATAACAAAATTGGATCATTTTGCTGCCCACATCTTGTTGCCTTTTTCCTCTCACACATACACAAGCAGTAACTACAGGTTCAATCAGAAGTCCCCCAGCAAAAGGCACATAAACATGAATGTTACTTCCTTAACTAACAACCTGCCCATTTGCTGACCTATTTTATCGCAGCTGGAGAGAACCATCAGACAATCCCTCCTTTTCTTGTTACAGCTAATTACATACAGAAATATCAAGTCAGGATAAATACAAAGCAGACATATTTTATGATGGGTTTCTAATGTGCTACAAAGATAAGCAAATGAATTGGCTCTTTTGGGCACTATTAGTTTCACATAGTTAGACATTATAGTCTGATATATGTTAGCAACAGCAGCAAGTCAGAGAATAGTGATGACTATCAAGTCAGGAGGTAGACAGTAACCCTCCAGGCATACACACAGCCCCTGTTCACTCTCACAGAACAATAAGCTGAGATTGATGCCTTTCATCTGTCTGTATCCCCAGCAGCATGCACTTATACACATACCAAGTCATCAGCACAGAACGTGGCTGGTACAGGCTGCTTTACTTTCACTTGTGCTATTTAGCAGTTCTCCCCTAACTCCTTGGCCATGTAGTTAGGAAATGATATGCTGCCACTGCAGATCACCAGCAGTTTTGTCACCGAATTCCTCAATATAGCCACAACTGATGCCAGTTACTTGGCACTGACCTATGTTTTCCATAGAACTGCCAGAAATATTTTTAGAGTATTAAGTCACAGTGAACACAAACTAAGGCTTGTAAATGCCACAAACGTGTTATTAAAAATCTGAAGACATTTGCTGCTTTGAAATAACATTCTTACAATGTAAGGATCACAGATCATTGTTTTGATCAAAGTTATGTGGGTTCCACAAAGTAGAATTTCTACAGATCTCCTTTCTAATCTGCACTTCAGCATTTAATATATACCTTCACCTTTCTATAAAACCTACTAGATTGAGAATGTATGGCACTACTTTTATTTCCCCCAGCTACTCATCCTGACACTGCAGGCTGCATTTCCATTCTATTAAATCACCCATTGAACAGTAATAAATCTTCCCTCTAAATTCAGAGATTTTTCTTTCCAGAGCCTGGGGAAATATTGTCATTCTTTAGCCACTGAAATTTTTCATTAAAAAATGTGATCTGAGGACAATGCACATAGAGGTATATTTCCTTCATCTTGATATATTGAAAAGATACATTATACTTAACAGTTCCCTCATGCATAATCTTTAATACCAGAAGATAAACAGTCTTCATATTGGATGACAAATCTTCATTTGGGATTCAGCTGAGGATCCTGTGCTGCACTAGATCTTACTCATGTTCTCAGCATTGTACCTAGCAGGTAAACGGCCCAGAAGAGATCTCTCCAGAAAGGCAGAGTTCATGGTGCAAGTACCATTTACTGTGCAGCAGTTCCCGAGAGGCAGATGTCTCTTGTCTAACTATTTTTATGGTAATTGTCAGACTGCCCCTCTTCCTCAGCAGTTTTTCTGTCTAGCAGAAACACCAGCTGGTTATTTCTGGTCATTCTTCTTTGACTTCAGCACTGCCTAATCTTCCTGGCCTAACTCTGAAGCTATCTGTCCTTTTTTCTGCACATCTAAAAAGACCCATTTGGTGAACAGTTGGCTGTTAACCTCAGAAGGGACAGTGTCATCTATTCAAACAATACCACCCTTCATTTTTCCCTCTACCACTCTCTACACATCCACAGTCTCTCAAATCACAGAACATTAGGAATTGAAAGGGACCTCAAAAGATCATCTAGTCCAAACCCCCTGCCAGAGCAGAATCACCTAGTTCAAGTCACAATGCTCCTACTTCTCATCTGCAGTAGCACTGCTTCACCAGAGCTGGTAACAGGAAAGGACACGTGTCAGCCAACTACAGGTGTGCTGAGAGCTACACTGCACTGTGAAGAAGTAATTATTACTTACGTTATTATTTCACAGTTATTAAGTCCTTGTCTAGTGCAGACACACCAAAACAACATGTGTCGTTGGCAAATTAACTCTCTACTGAAGAAGTATTACAATATAACAAGCTTTCACTTTTAGTGAAAGGAACTCCAACACTTACTAAAAAATTGCATTAGTAAGTGCCCAGAATAAACACCGAGTGTTATCAGCCCTCCCAGTAAAGTCAGAAATGTTATTTTAAAGTTTTTACATTTTGTGGTTTGCATTTTGGTATGTATTAAGGTAAAACACGTATTTCAAAATTTCTGTCAGAAATAAAACCTATGGAAAAGAAAGTTGTGTTCTGATTTTCATCACTTTCACTGCTGTCCAAGAAGCCTGTTTTAATACAGTAGTGCTTTACAACCTCAGAAACTTCAAAGAACAGCGATACAATAAATATTAAATGTCCATTTTCTCTCGTTACTCTTGAATTTCAGATCCAGATACAAAGAATTACAAGGTCGTCTTTGCAAATAAACAAAGAAGTGCATTTTTAGACTCGCAGAGCAGAAAAAAAGCCTCATGATCTATGAAAATCAAATTCTACTCGTGTATCAGGGATTCATAAAGACATCTCTTAACACATTTATGCTTCTGCACAAGAGGCGAATCTGCAATCACCGAGGTACTACTTGTGGAATTGATACTACAACTGACTGGAAATACACAACTTCTAAAACTGCAGTGATATTCCTTCAAAGGGTGAAGGTACAACCAATTACCTAGGTGACCTTTGGAGGTCACTTCCAACCACATGGTTATACGAAGTACACCAAATAAAGTAAGAGCAGCAGTTGAGGATCATTTACACTCACATTTTATATAGAAAATGTCTAGCAGTTATTTAAGGGAAATAGTCATAACCATCCATATGCAATAAGCCTAATATTCCTTCCTTTTCTAACGACTTTTGACTACTTTTAACCAAATACACATTTTTCATCCATTGCAGGCTAGAGATGGCTCTAGGGCATAGGTGGTTAGCAGATTGAGAGAGGTTCTCCTCCCCCTCTACTCTGCCCTAGTGAGACCACATCTGGAATATTGTGTCCAGTTCTGGGCCCCTCAGTTCAAGGAGGACACAGAACTTTTACAGAGTCCAGCGCAGAGCCACAAAGATGATAGAGTAGAACACCTCTCATGGGGAAAGGCTGAGGGAGCTGGATCCCTTTAGCTTGGAGAAAAGGAGACTGAGGGGTGACCTCAATAGTGTTCATAAATATGTGAAGGGCAGGTGTCAGCAGGATGAAGCCAGGCTGTTCTCAGTGTCATCTAATGATAGGACAAGGAGCAATGGGCGTAAGCTGGAACACAGGAGGTGCCACATAAAAATGAGAAGGAACTACTTCACAGCGAGGATGACAGAGCACTGGAACAGGCTGCTCAGGGGAGTTGTGGAGTCTCCTTCACTGGAGACATTTCAAACCCACCTGGATGTGTTCCTGTGTGACTTGGTCTAGGTGATCCTGCTGTGTCAGGGGGATTGGCCTAGATGATCTTTCGAGGTCCCTTCCAATCCCTAATGTTCTGTGATTCTCACAGCACTCAGTTATGGCCGAGTGGCGTGGCTAAAAGCTTCCCCATTAGGTGCTCTGTTCTTTTATTCCCATATGCAAAATTCACCCTCTACCTACATCTGTCTCTAATGGCACAGTCCTCTCAGGGACACAAGTAGGATCCACAACATCAGCCCAATTACCTAACACTGCTTAGTTATTTGCTTTCCTTAACTGCATATTGTACCTTGCTATACAACTCAAAGTTAGAAGCTCTGAATCATGAGACACGAATTTTCCCTTCAGGGAGTCCTAGCACAGATCTCATGGCAAAAGTGAACACCAAATTTTGAGTGTCTAAAATCACCTGCTGGGAAATCAATAAACATTGTCTAATATACGTTATGTTTTAGGTGTATAAATTATGTAATATAACATAGGTGTTAATTTATTTGAAGGATATTACTGCTCTGGCTAGACTAGATATCGCACAGACCATTTCAAACTTTTGCACAAAACCCCACAAAATTTTGGAGAGGAAAATCAAAACAACTAAGGAAAGACGAGTGTTTACAATCTTAGAGCCATTAAGGTTGTAAGAGACCTCCACAATCAAGTTCAATCATCAAACCAAGCCAAGACACCCACTAAACCATGTTTCCTCACACTAAATATCCTAGACTCAACACATTTGCATGTTCATTCTTTGTGAAATGTCATAATGAGCTAGTTTTCCATCAATATCAGAATACTGGTTTAATTTCAAAATTTAAAATATTAAAGGATTAACTCCTCTGATGAGAAAAGAATCAGTACTTAGCACAAGGACTGATTAAACTGCAATTTTCTATTGCAAAAATATAAGGGGTCATTGTAAAGGTTAGCACAGAAACACACAGTTGTTTTAATAAACTTCCACCACATCAACAGGGGTTTTTTTTGTTTCCCGTTCAAATACATAGACAAGAGACCATCACATAGCCTGCTCTAGATTTCACAGACTTCTATCACCATTTTGCCTGCCAACTAAGGAAAAAATTTCATTTCATGATGTGTGAAGCATTGCAGATTTTAGACCTATACTTCTGTTCAGCTCTCAGTCTTGAACTTGACATCCATATGTTATTTTCTCCTCCCAAGAAAGTCACTCAGAGTTCCGTATGCCTAAAAAGAGACAGGCCTCTGTCACTTCTCATTTTCATTGAATGGAAATTGCATTTTGCTCGTATAAACTAAAGACTGACCCATACATAATGCTACCTTTTGCCCATGCTGCACAGGCAATGGCTATTTTTGTGCTTTGCCTCGTACACATAACATGGTTAGGACCCAGCTGGTTTGGGCTGTAGTGATGCAGCTATACTGAAGGCCAGCTGGGTCACATGAGTGCCACCAGTATCAGAACTCTACTTTAGGAATCTAAGTTCTGTATTTCATTAACACTTCTGTGAGACTGAAGCCCTGAAGCATCTGTCTTTTTGTAATTTATATAATTAAACACCTTGAGAAATATTCAAAATGATGGATCTGCACACTCCCATGTGGCAGTTCTGTCTGGTACCTTGTCTGTACTTGGTTTTAGGGTTCTGCATGAGATTGTAAAACTTGAAATGTAACTTTCTGAAAAATTCTCATGTGTTCTACTGAAAAAAACCCAAACTCAAACAAAATGAGAAATGCAACTCTTTGCAGTACTAGCTTCACAGCATTTATAGCATTCTTTAGAACACAAACACCAAGACTGTTCATGTGGTCACTGATCCTGGAGATTTCTGTACAGGCAGCCAGCTAAGGAACTTTACAACAGGCCTGATTTCTGAATGCCCACCGTTCAGTGACCTTTAAAGAATACTCAGTTGGATATCTAAACTAAAGAGCCTCAGAACCATGAACCTTCACCTATATTATTAGTAGTAGTCTTACTACTCACCACTGTGCCCAGAATACACTAAGTATGGCACAAACAGAAGGGAAAGCCTCCATATATTTATTTTTTTAAGCAATGAATACAAATGGATCACTAGAAAAATTGTATTTTCATCAATAAATAGTCACTCCCCAACTCAATTGTCCACGTAGCAATGCCTGAGACAAAGGGTGACAGATGACATCAATTACATCCACATCCAAGCACCCAAAGGATAACACATTCAGCTGTTCCACCTTCTGTCCCACGTAACTTCAGTTGTGGTGCACCCAGGTAGCATGATAGGGGAGGAGAATCAGCAGTCATGTCCTACAGCTAACCAAAATGAGATTTATGTGGCTCAATGTAGTCATTCCACTGAAGAAACTGTACCTGAATCCACACAGTTTAAGGTTCACAGGCATTTGAATCTGTCTGTTAGAAAGTCTGAAGTGGGATGAAGTTTTAATCTGAAAGCAAACCATACCCTGAAATTTCTAAGCGTATGGACCACGCATTTAAAACAAAATACCTCTCTAATCCCAGCATGTGGAAACTCAATTTAATACATTCTTTTCAGTAATTCATTCTGAAACAGAAATTATGTTGTATAGAGAATCAGAGTGCCAGTTCCTTTGCATTTACCTGTAATATCCATGCCAACAACCAATCCTATAAAACAGTACAGCATCTACCAAGTTTCCATACAAGATTCTATACAGGTTAATAGAATTACAGAATCATTTTGGCTGGAAAGACATTTAAGATCACAGAATCAGAGAATCATTAGGGATTGGAAGGGACCTCGAAAGATCATCTAGTCCAGGGGTCCTCAAACTTTTTAAACAGGGGGCTGGTTCACTGTCCCTCAGACAGTGTCGGGGGCCGGGCTATAGTTTGTGCTGCCTGGCTTGTCCTGCCTTGAAGTGGGAGGGAGGGACAGAGGAGCCGCCCAGCCCCGCCGCACAGTCGGCAGGAAGAAATCAACTGCAGCTGCTCGGCTGGGGGGTGGTAAATACCAGTGGACCGGACTGGACACTCTGGGGGGCCATATCCAGCCCGCAGGTTTGAGGACCCCTGGTCTAGTCCAATCCCTCTGCCACAGCAAGATCACCTAGACCTAGTCACACAGGAACATAGCCAGGCAGGTTTTAAATGTTCCTCATGACTGGAAAGAACCTCCAGGACCACCAAGTCCAGCTCTCATGTCAACAAGCTCCCTAACCACTAGACCATGGCCTCAAGTTCTCTACCTACTCAGTTTTTAAACACCTTCAGAGATCGGGACTCCACCAACTCCCTGGGCAACCTGTTACAGTGCCCAACCACTCCCTCAGTAAACAACTTCTGCCTGAGAGCCAATTTAAACCTCCCCTCACGCAACTTGAGGCCATTNAGTGTCGGGGGCCGGGCTATAGTTTGTGCTGCCTGGCTTGTCCTGCCTGGAAGTGGGAGGGAGGGACAGAGGAGCCGCCCAGCCCCGCCGCACAGTCGGCAGGAAGAAATCAACTGCAGCTGCTCGGCTGGGGGGTGGTAAATACCAGTGGACCGGACTGGACACTCTGGGGGGCCATATCCAGCCCGCAGGTTTGAGGACCCCTGGTCTAGTCCAATCCCTCTGCCACAGCAAGATCACCTAGACCTAGTCACACAGGAACATAGCCAGGCAGGTTTTAAATGTTCCTCATGACTGGAAAGAACCTCCAGGACCACCAAGTCCAGCTCTCATGTCAACAAGCTCCCTAACCACTAGACCATGGCCTCAAGTTCTCTACCTACTCAGTTTTTAAACACCTTCAGAGATCGGGACTCCACCAACTCCCTGGGCAACCTGTTGCAGTGCCCAACCACTCCCTCAGTAAACAACTTCTGCCTGAGAACCAATTTAAACCTCCCCTCACGCAACTTGAGGCCATTTCCCCTCGTCCTATCATGAGGAATTTGGGCGAAGAGACCAGCACCAGCCTCACTACAACCTCCTTTGAGATAGCTGTAGAGAGCAAGAAGGTCTCTCAGCCTCCTCTTCTCTAGACTAAATAACCCCAGTTCCCTCCGCTGCTCATGATGAAATTGGTGGTTTAGAACCTGAGTGGCACTGTACACAAGGTCATGGCCACCAAACACAGATCAGCAAAGCCCACCAGAGATGCTAACGCACATCATGTAGCTCCTAAAGGATCCTCAGTCCATGGTGCCCAGGTTTATCATAGAGTCATGGAATGGTTTGGGTTGGAAAGGACCCTAAAGATCATCAAGTTCCAACTTCCTGCCATGGGCGGGGGTATCTTCTCACCCCTGGAAGTGTTCAAGGGCAGGTTGGCTGGGGCCTGAGTAACCTGATCTAGTGACAGTGTCCCTGCCTCTGCAAGGGGGTTGGAAATGGATTATCTTCAAGGTCCCTTCCAGTCCTGGCCATTCCATACTATGACCTTCAAGATCACAGAGTCCAACTGTTAATTCAGTTCTGCCAGGTCAGCACAAAACCATGTCCCTCAGCATCACATCCACATGACATAAAAATCCCTCCAGGAACAGTGCTCTACCACTACCCTGGGCAGCTTCGTCAAGCCTTGACAAACATTTTGGGGAAGAAATTTCTCACTATAGCCGATCTACTGCTATATATATTGGATGTATTTACCAGACCAGACTGAACACTTACCAGGATTGGACTTCAAACCATGGACCTACTGTTTGCACTCAAATTTTCAGCTAGTTCTATAAAGCTAAACCTTAAGTATTCCTGTAGTGATCTGAAGGAAGTGATCTCTAAAACAAGTGAGGAAATATCTCACCACCTGCCTGTTATTTCCCCAGCAACAACTCTTCCCAGGTGCTTTAGCATGCAGGGTCTCTTGAGACATGCTCTGGCCACACTGGGACAGGCAGCCTGCAGGTTCCATCTCAATGGCTGCCTCATGAAAGCCCTTTACAAAGATTACATTTACAAAGGCATACATTCTAAACCTTTACTCCATCTCTGACTACAAAGAGCTTTCAGTGCGGAATTTGGTCTATACATGGTCCTGATGTATTGATATGACTACTCCATTCTCTGTGAAACAATTTCAGCTAATCAAATCTGGAAGATGCACGAGCAGGCTGCTTTCTGTGAATCACAAGTCTGTGCTCAACAAGAAATACCGGACAGAATGAGAATTTGTTCTCTGCCTCAACAACATTATCAGAGACTAGCTTCCTGAGCATAAATTAAACTACAACAGCAAAAGTTCTATTTGTCTATTTTTCTAAATTATGTTTTAGTAACATAAATGTCAAGAAACTAAGAATAATGGATTTCAAAATACCAAAGTTCCATTTCCACCTGTAGTAATTCTTTGTTCTCTATTATGATTGCAAAACTAGGCTTGGTATGAACCTGCAGCTACAGAAAGAAGTTATAGTTACAAAATTATTTTGACTGCAGCCTTACACTGTGCACATACATGTTGTAAAAAAAGATGCGCACATTACGTTATCATCCTTTTCTTATATCATGTAAAACAGAAGCAGCTATACTTAAATTGCTATTCCAGCACATACTTCAGGAATAAATTAACGTTAATTTTAGCAATCTTTCATCATGCCTATCCTCAGTTGATGACCATATATTTACAAAGATTTCAATCCACTCTAGATGAGAATTCTACAAGCACTAGTATTTCAGGCAGCATCGAATCGAAAAGCTAAAGGCATAGCTCAGAATCTGACCACAAAAGTATTGCATAAACCCCCAAATGTCAGAATATGCAGAACTGATTCCAAGAGAGCCTAACTTTCAGCCATTAAAGACAAGACCATAGAGCTCCACTGATCTCAAGGACCTTACAAAAAGTCTGTAAAGATTTTACTGAAGTTCTGTACAAATTATATGCTGGAAACCAACACCCTCAACAGCACTCAATGGCAATGAGACCTAATGATTACCAGGCAGTGCAAGAGCTGTAGTTAGAGACAGCAGCTGAAACTTCCAAATGGTCTTTTACAAGTACAGCATTTTACTAGTAAAATTATTTTCAGCTAGAGGAAGTTTTATGATCTGTGTAAGTCCTACTCATCAACATTAGTGAATGAAAGACAACAGTTCCATTTTCCTTTAGGTGGCTGTTCTGCTCCATACACAGAGTTTAACTTTCCAAGCCTTGTAACAATCAAGACAAACCACTCCAGCTTACTCCAGAGCTGGCAAAATATAGCAATGAAAGCAACTAGACTAGTTTGGAAGGGAAGGATGGTAATCAAACTGTAGGAGTCAAAGGAGAGGGAAGGCCATAAGAAACATTCAGGTACAAACACACTTTGTACCTGGGCTCACTTGCCCAATCCCCACACAGACATCACTCCCCTGAGTATTTTTCTTACCTTCCATGTCCTCCATTTCTTCAACAATATTTATCAGCTAGTGTCAGTTCCCTGGCCTACTATCTTGACTACATCATGGGCTGCTGCAAAAGCAGCAGCTTAAGAAATACCTGCAAGGAACTATTTTGAAGCCTATAGGCAGATAAATCAGAAATTTATACAGGAAGCACTTACACGGGAATCAGAAAGAGTAGCAAGAATACAGTCTGTGCCCTTACAATTAGCACAGCAGGCCCCATTTTTCAGTGAAATGGAACATTGCCAACACTTTGCCATCACAGACAAGAGGTAAAATAGAAACAGGCTGCTGTAAATAGTAGGTGTTTGCAAAAAACTGGCAGCGTCAGACACCATGAAGTGGTAACTGGTCATTTATATCAAACAGACAGCAAACTCTGGTTACTTGGCATGTCTCACAACTCGTGGATCGACTAAGGGAACCGGCTAAAATGAGAGCACAAAGGAAAAAAGCAGCAAATATGATCCAGTAAACAAGTAGAGCCACTGTAATAGCTTGGAGGAACCAAGTGACTCTGAGGAAAATGCAGTGATTCTTCTAAAGATTAAAAACATTAAGCATATCAAAAGCCCTGGCAGTGCTCTCATGGCATGTTTGTTCACCCATCACCAGATTCCATGCAGATTTATGTGTGACAGATTTATATAGCCACATTTCATACAGATCTGTGTACTGATTCTTCATTTTCTTCCATATAACTTTAGCCTCTTTAAACCACTTGTAAAGATACTTTTGGAAAACAAATCATTATCTGCTACTAACAGCTGATTTCCGTAGTTCTGCCTATCTGCTTATCCACTCCAGCTGAGTATGCAGTCACAGTACATCCAGGCAGGGACCACCTTCTATGCTGGTTTGTTTGGAAGGGTTTCCTAACACTTCCAGAGTGCCACAAATAAGGAAAAGTGATAATACAAGCTTTCAGACAGCCCAACTATTCTTACAAAATGCTTTAAAGGACCCTTTTAAAGGAAATGGGGTGGTTTACTTATCCGTGTTACATGTCTTTCAATACTGACAAAACAAAACATAAAATTAATCCACTTCTCAATAGCCTATAAAATTCTACTGTTAATGAGTAACCGAGTTATTCTGTAACACAGTATTTACTTTTATGTTGCTTCAGCAGCAAAGACAGACTGGCTGTATTTTCCTGAAACAGAACAAAATGGAAACGCAGATGTCCAGCCTTCTTGATAATATTTGAATTTTTTGCAGTGTCAGGTTTTGCTTTTTAGTGTTCCTCCTTTTTTTTTTTTCCTGTTCCATTTACATCATTATTGTACCTGTGTTTCTATATACATCACACTGAGTTATATGTTGAGTTTTCAGAGACCATTTGGTCAGGTTCTAATAATGTCTCCTGGGAGCTGACACCAACTTCCAGCAGCAGGTCGTGCAGATTAGAATAACAAAACACATGCTGCTGTGCCCTCAAAAAAAGAAGAGAAATAATGCAAGTCTCTCTATATCAAGCTGAAGAATGATGTTTTGAGACATCTTAGATGTCTCAAATAGACAGAGCTTTCCTTTTGTTTACACAAAAATGTGAATCCAGGCAATTCTGCTCTCTCCTCGTTTTAAACAGAGAGTGTGCCATTGCAAAGACTTTTTTCCAGATTCCCTATTTCCCTTTGTCCTTACACTACTGCAGCGTTTCTTAACTGACCAAGACAGAAAAGTGGTATTCTAGAAACTTGCATTGAACTAAACCATACCTTTACTCACACAATGGAGTTGAAATAGAAGTGTATTTCCATACAAAATGGCTTACTGTGTTTGAGTTTTTTTCCACATTCTTTGTGTGAAGGTAAATTAGACAAACATTTTGAAACTTGGAGGAAAATACTCGTTTAAAAAGAAACTAGTACTCCTCCAGATCAGTATTGTGTGTAATATTAAATTGTGTTTAACAGTGGCAGTTTAATAGAGAAAAATCTCTCTCCCTAACAATTCACTATTCTTTAATATCACATTCCCACTACAAATCCCAAGGGGATTAAGACTTGTCATATTTGACCTGCTTGGTTAAAGGCAGTCCACTGCATAATGATTTTTACACTATTCCATGAAATGAACAGTTCCACATGCATAAAGCTAGCAGGAATCAACATCTCCTGTTTCTTTCTCCAACCTTCAACAACCCTATGCTCTGCAGAAAAAAACAACAGTTTCACTAATTTATAAGCACCATGCAGACACAAGCAGTCTAGAGAAAAACCTCTGCAAAGAAAAAACATGAAAAGCTTCCACAGAGACATTCTGTGAGCCTAAAAGAAAAAAAAAAAAGAAGAAAAAAAGTAGGAAAAATAAAGTAAAGGTGCAAAGATTTAAAATATTCCCAATACTCACTGAAAGCAGCCACTGCAAGAGCCAGTGTGACAATAATGGAGACCCAGGAAACCCACAATGCCTTCTTTCTGTAGCTTTGAGCTTCATGAGGTTTTAGCCTTGTACTGCTTTCTAGTAAACCTGATAAGCAATAAGCAAAGAGGGTATGAACAATACATCGCTCCTTCAAAAGACACAGCTATGTTAGTTCAGTCCTAGATCGCATATTTACATTCTATATTACACATAGAACCAGCAAAAAATCCAAATCCTGCCCACATTGTGAAGTGAAGGAAGCCACCAGAAACATCCGAGTGAGCAAGGAGAGCACAAGTAAGTTGTTTCCATTTCACACAGAAAGGCCCACGCATCAGTTGCTATAAAAGCGTCAGTCAGGGAAAATTCTCATCAGTTATGTTTTCCACCTGTACGTCCACAAAAGAAAGGGCTCAGTCCTATACTCACTCAGATCAAAATTCATTTCAGAACTTCAGGATCCTGCACGTAATTAATGAAGGAGAAAAACTCGTGCTCACCAGTCTCTGTGAAATAACTTGCCAATGCACTGGTGTATCGCACATATAGAGCAGCAAAGGGGAAGCAGCCACACTTTAGAATCAAAGCTATCACTGCACAAAAACCTCTTTAAGCTTAATGTCCTTCATGTGAGGTCAGAATACATCCCCACCTAGAACTAATTGAAAGAATCTATTCTGTCCTTATGGCAATCAGCACAGAAGTCTGCTCAATACAAGAGAATGGGATTGCTTTCTCTTTTTTTGGTGATGTAGAAGTCTTAAATCTTAAATCAGAGAAGAATCCAGGTAATAAGCTAATAACATTTGTTGGTTTTAATTTTCTCAATCTGAATCTTGAGCTGCTTTTAAAATCCATTCAGAATCTCAGTATTTGCCTTTTGTATCCCATCCAGATTCTTTTGTGCTTAATATATTCATCCAATTTGAAACACACATTCTTTTCTTCACCACACAATCTGCTTAATTGGAGAGAACACCTGATGGTTTTCAAATTTCTTAATGAATCACTCCAGAAAATGTGGGTGGTTCTTCTCAGATGGTGATCACTTCTCAGAGGGACGTGCTTGCACTGAATGCACTGAGCTGGGGCACTGTTTGAATAGCACAAACTTTTGGTACATCCTAATGTCTTAGACAATGGGTTGAGAGCAGGGGATCTAGCAGACTCCACAGAAGAATAAAATCTAAAAGCTTGATGCCGTTACTATCCTCACCTTCTCCAGGTCACCCTTTGATGGTTATTGCCCCTCTGAAGACAGGGACGCCTGATCTGATGATCACTATAGCCCTGAATCCACACTATGTTCAACCAAGTTTATTAACATTAGCAGATACTAATTTCGACTGACGGTAATATACTGGCTGAAAACTGCAATGATTTTGGAGTCAATTCAGAAGCAAATCAGACATCTCTGCCTTCGGGGCAGCAGTGTGTCAGCAGAGGGGCAGGCATCCAGGTCTGGTAACAATTCGAGCCCCCAGATTTTGTTCTGCCACTTGTAGGCTGTCAAAGTGACTAGTTCTAATCATAGCATAATTCACAGGATTCACACCGACTTGGGAAATGAATGGAAAAGCATTTGCAAACTTTGCACGCAGAAGACTTACTAGGCCCTATATTGGAACGACCTCTGGTTTGTATTACATACATTCTTTAACACATGGAAGCTACCACATACCAATTCTGACAGCTTTCAGTCTTTCACTGATAGTCCTGACAGCTACTTCTCACATAGTCCACTTTCACTTGTGTAAAGAAATATTTGCCTCTTTTTTCTCTCCATGTTTGGACTACCTTCTGCCACTACATATCATGATAACAGTTTAATTGCTGTCCAATATGAGGTAATTTAACACATCTTGAAATGTAGGAGAGATTTCTACTAATAGAACCATAGAGGAAACAAATTCTCCCGCCCCCTTCCCAAACCAAGGATTTAAATTACAGCCCAAATCTTGTTGGAATATAAAGTAAAGTAGGTTTTCTTTGAGGCTCATTATTTCAAACCTCAAGTAAATATAGATCAGAGTGACAGACATCCTCACCTGTTTCTTTCTTTAAAGGCATCCTACAGTTCATGGCTACAGCTCACTATTATCCTGGGAAATCCAACATATACCGTTGATACTTACAAATCAAACAACCTCCTCATTAAATTGCAAAATTAATAATAAGCCCCACAGCTAGTGCAGCACTGCTGATTACTATTCACATGTCAAGCACGTGTCCAGTATGACAGAGCCTGCAATCCCTGTAAAACCAAACCACTTCTGCCGCACGCGTGTTTGTCCTTCTTTCTCTCTCTCAAAATGGCTGGCATATTCTAGCTGCTACAGATGCAATCCCTTCGTTCCTAAAATAATTCAAATAAATTTTCTGTATTTACAGTTTTCATCCCTGAGAAAGATCATGCTAATCTTACAAGTATCCTAGGGGATGGCACACAGGAATACAAACTCATTCACATGACTACCAAGCCCATAGTGTGAAAATTATTTAGAAGCAACAGCAGCTCATTAGTTTACACACAATGATAGAATTCGCAAAGTAAACCTCCATGTGTTTCCACTAACCATAAGAAAACAAGTTTCAAGCATTGACAGGAGGCTGAAAGACAATCTTTCAGTATCACCTGCATTGCTACAAAAATCAAAAGCTAGTATCTACTGATGAAATTCCTCCACCATAAAATTAACATACTGAGTCATTTTATTGCCATTAATTTATCTAACATAGAGTTATCCTTAAGGTAAAAAAATAAGATGTTTAAATCCACTTGATTTTTACTTTATCTTTCAGTACCTTCACATATTAACAGATTTTCTTCCCATAAAAAAATCAGGAGGAAAAAAACCTGCCTAACAGTTACAGAACACAAGCTTGGCATATTTATGAAGTGATTCTAGGATATTCTTTACCATATGCTGACTTACCAGAAGTAGTTTTCTATTTGGCTAAGGGATCATTTTAAAATGTCAAGTTAGAATTTGTGGAAGACATTGAACTAATAGAAGAACTGTTCACCTAAGATGTTAATTTAAGGACCCATATACAAAATCATCAACAATATTGGACTGGACACTCAAAGAGCAAATATCTTATTCCAGAATTTAGGGTTAGTCTTTATTTTTAGCAAACGCGGAAGTATCATCTCTATAACTGGATCTGCTATGATTCATTGAAAAGGATCATAAGGAAAAGTACAGTCTCAAAGGACAGCCTGTAACAATTTCAACAGGGACAACCTGCAAAAAACATACCAGATTTTCCCATACAACCACTGGGAATTATACTGGTAGGTGGAACCAGTGACTGTAGGAAAGGCTTTACGAAACCTACTGCAAATGCCATAGAAAGAGTGTGATGGCAGAGAAGAAAATAAAATAAGCAGCTTTAGTCTCATCTCCCTCCTAGAAAGAGATATGGTTAGGTACAATAGACACTCTTTCGGGAATTACCATTCATACCAGAAGGGACAGCTGCTACCTTTAGTTCTGTCATACTGGGCACAAATAAACATTTGTAATGAAACTTTTATGTTTGAACCATAATCTAAATTACTGATCCCCATTATTTAAAAGAAAAGCCTCAAACTGCTCTCAGTCACAGTGTCTGTCCTCAGTCCCCAGCAGGATACTTGAAAAACGGGTGTCCCCAGCCCTGACACAACAGAAGCCTGTCAGGGAAGATGGTCACTGCTCTTCTCTCTTACTTCTCTACTTGGTGTCTAAGATTTGGGAGCAGGCATTGACATTTGGAAAGCTGGAGAAAGAATGGAAGATCAGGGATTACACACAAGAAGGGATGAAGACTGAGAACACAAAAGGCACTCCAGGGTCATGAAGGCAACAGAGAAGCTAAGGAAAGCCTATATTTGAAATTAAACCTGGAGAAAATAAGTGTGGAAGAGAAGCCTGGAGACGCGTGAAGAACAGGGTAATTGGGGAGGGTTAAAATGGCAGCTGCCTTCATCGGCAGCAGGTGAGGGACTGCCTCACATACCATGAGCACATGTCCGACACCGGGTTACCCTGACAGAGTAATGTGGTTTGGAAACAGGTAACCTCCCATCCTGGTGAGGGATTTAGGCAAATAACAAGAAACGAGTTGTGTGGAAGCAGAGAAAGGGGAACAAGCAGCGAAGCAACTACCCTGACCTGGCTACCTGGCCTGGGCTCGATGACCACCACGGAAACGCCCCGTCGTGACCCTGCTCACGGAGAGCTGCCGCAAGCCCCGCCGCCAGGAGACCTCAGCCTCAGCCGCGAGAAAAGCCCAGCACCGCCCGGCCCGGCCCCACCTGCACTAACCCCCCACCCCACTTCCCCACACCCTGGCTTTGCCACCACCCGCACCGGGCAAGTTTCGGGGCGAGGTGGGAACAGCCCATCATGGAGTTTATGGAAATGTTAAAGCTGTGGCGGGGCGCTCGCCCGAGGACTAGAATGGGGGAAAGCTCCGAGGGCGGAGCGGTGCGAGCGGTGAGAGGCTGCCGAGGCGGAACGAGGAGGCGGGTGTGGGGTCAGGGGAGCGCGGGTGGGAGAAGCTGTGGGGTGGCCGGTGGGATGTCTGGGGACGGCGATGGGACAGGGCAGGGCAGCGTGCGAGAAGGCGGGTACCCACCTCTGTCCTCCAGCCCCTCGCTGAACTGCCCGCTCTCCCCAATCCGCATCTGCTCCTGCTGCTGCTCCCGGGGGGCCACGGGCGGGCTGGCCCCAGGGGGCTGCACGATGGCGGGGTCCGGAGTGGTGTCCAGGGGGGCAGCGGACGGCTCCATTCCTTGCGGGGCGGCGGGACGCGGCTGTGGCGGGGAAGCGAGGAGCGAGCGGAGCATCCACCGCGGGGAGAGGAGGAGATTCCGGCTCAGAGCATCAGGGTGACGGGCACAGGCAGCAAACAAACTCCTGCGGCTGCTCCCCGCCCGCCGCTCCCCGCTGCCGCCTCATCACTAACCTCCAGCAGGGGCGGGGGGAGCAGGTAGGAGAGCGGAGCCGCCTCCCGCGCCGCCCTTCCCCTCCCCGCCCTTTCCCGCCCTGAGGAGACCCCCGAGAGCCGTCAGTCTCCCCTCGCCATGACGGGCTCTGCCTTCCTCCTCCTTTTTCTGCCGCTGCAGGCTGTGTGAGGGATAGAGCTGCCCGGTGAGTGCCCAGACGCTGCTCTCGAGGGCTAGCCGGCTCCATCTGCTTCCCCTCAGACGGGTGAAACTGTCCGCTGAGAGATTTGCTTGGTCTCTGTCCGCTGTTGGCCTTTTTTGAGGGTCAGAGCCGAACCACTACATATTGATTGGCACCTCTCAACCCCCCCCCAGCGCTGATGTTTTGTTACCCTGACAAATAGTTTTACTAATATTGGCCTAAAAACTGGCTTTGAAGACCCAGAGGGCTCATGCTGAAGGATGGGGTTGGAGCTGGAGACCTGCTGGCGTTTAGGGCCGTTCTTGGTTCATTCACCATTCCCAGGGCAGCCAAAGAGCACAGAGGGGAAAGTAAAACCTGAGTGCTGCAGAAATGTTAAAAAAAAAGTGGAAAACCTTACTGCTAGAGGTGTTTTCTTCTCCGCTGATTTCCAATGGCTAAACAGAGAGGTGCAAATAAAATCCTTTCATGTGCTCCCAGTTGCTGCCTTACTGTCACGCTGATCCATTTTCAATCTGCCTTGTGTTTTGACTTGACTCTAGGAAAATACCAGAATCCAAGCAGAAATTGCAGCCCAGGTCCTCAACTGATACGTATGGCTGTAAACCTCATGTAAGTCATAAGATCAAGTTGCCTTTCTTTTTTGAGAAATTAGCAAATTTGGGGAGTATAGAAAGGAGAAAATAAAACAGGAAATTAATAATTATGCTAGCAACAGGCACATGGTTTTATAAGAATCTTGCTGATGTCAGCCTTAAAAACATTTAGCGGTAGTTTTAATACCTGTTTCATAATGATTAGCGAAACTTCACTACTGAAATGTCTTAATTTTAAAAATGCCCCTAATGCTGCATGGTAGTCTTCAAAATCATTTGAGGTGTATTTGAAAATATTCCTTGAAAAAGTAAATGGTAAGATACATGACATAAAATACTGTTTTAGACACTGATAGGTATTCTGGGAATCTTGTGGAATGGAGAAGGCTGTTTACTTTTCATCTAATCACACTATTTTTTTGTGCTTCCCCTACCTACTATATGAAACATGTTTCTCACCTAAATTTAATCTTCACCTCTCTCAAGCTTCCAGCTCTGCAGCCCTGCTTTGTGGTACCAAAGCTCTCGCTCTTCTAGTTGTACTGGCATTAATATGAATATATGTGATACCAAATACATTTTTTCTCCTTATGTAGTGGTTACTAAATTACAAAATGCCTGTTTGATCAGAGAATCATAGAATTACTGAGGCTGGAAAAGACCTCTAAGGTCATCCATGTCCGTCCTGTGACTTAACATCACTACAGTCCGCTAGGCCATAGCACTGAGTACCACATCCAGTCTTTTCTTAAAGACTCTTAAGAGTCTCCAGGGATGGGAACTCTACCTCTGCCCTGGGCAGTCATTCCTGTGTCTGATGATCCTTGCTATAAGGAAGTGCTTCTTAACATCCAACCTAACCCTCCCCTGGTGCAGCTTGAGGCCCTGCTCTCTTGTCCTATCACTAGTTGCCTGGGGGAAGAGCCCAATCCCCACCTGTATACGACTTCCCTTCAGGTAATTAGAGAGAGTGGTAAGTTTCCCTTTGTGTCTCCTCCAAGCTAAACAACCCCAGGTCCCTCAGCCTCTCCTCATAAGAATGTTAGTGTCCTTATTGATGTTAATGTCAAAGGAGGTTTGCATGTATATAAGATAATACCAGTGATTTCTGCTGATGGAAGCATTGGGGTTTGGGCTGACTTGGGCAAGCTGGCGACTAGTAACTCCATAAAACTGTTGACTCTGTAAAACTCTGAGTTGGAAACTAGTAACTCCATAAAACAAATACGATTATTTTTTCTGTGGGCTGTTTATTAAGCTTGGTGACCTTGAAACTCAAGATACAACATCTGTATGTGTATGCATGTGAGAGACGTAGACTTAACTTTTGTTACTTGCCATAAATAATAGGTTGTCCTGCCTATCACTTAAAATTTGTTTATAAAGTAAAAATGCTTAAAATTAGTTGAACATTGACCCAGTTTGGTCAGAAGCAAGAGGCTGGGACCAAATCATTTCTCAGGACCTGCAAGGAATACAGAAACCTTTGATGAGTGAGTTTGTGAAGCAACGTTCCTGTGCAAAATGCATCCAGTACAGGCCGTGGAGAGTCTCTTGAAATTGCTGCAATAGATGTAATGCTTTGTAATGCAATTATTGCAGAATCCTTCCTCTTCTAGGGAGTTAAATACATATCTGATGGAAAGTTCCAGTAGGAACTTTCTTTTTCTTTGTACAAAGGAAGAATTGGCTAGTGACTCTGATTGGACATGATCACCACTCTGTAAGTCTCTCCAAGCTATATTGGTATTCTTACATCTTTCAGAAATCAATCCAAGAGGAAGATGCCTGGAGGTTCCTAACAGTTTTTCTTCCAAAAGAGGTGAAAAGGGTAGGTTTCCAAATGATTTGGAGAAAAACATGAACTAGGAACACCAAAGCACAAGTTTTTAAACTTTAATATGTTCTCAGGTTTTCTTTCGGTTGTTCTCAATTGTATTTCTTACATAAAACTGTGTCTGGCAAGGGCTGCAGCTGTCTCTATTTGTATAAATGCTGTAGTGTTCACACTGTAACTAAGAATATGAGGCTTGCAAAGAGTATTATAATTCTTTTAAATGACTCTCTTCAGTGCTTTCAAACATGGCCTCACGCAAGAAGGGATGTATTCTGCATTTAGCAAATACGAATTCAAAACATTAAGCAGATGCACAAAGAAGGGCCCTTCAGATCACACCATTTTTTATATAAGCTGAGAAACAGTAAGACTGCCATATAGCAGCTGGAAGCTGCTTTCTAGCATGGCCTCTTATTTCTCCTGACACGTTATATTCCATTGGATAGACATGTAGGGCTAGAGTTTTAAACATGTTGATACCATTTTCTTCTTGTGTAGGAAGCCTATAGGCAAAGTCAATGAAGAGAAAAAGGCCTGGCCTTAACAGTTATATTATTATATTATTTTCTTTGTTGGATAAGAATAAGGACAAGCCAAAATCAATTAAAAATAAAATAAAATAAAAGAGCCACTTATCTGAATTCAATCTAAGTAGACTACTGCCATCCATGCTTATAGTTGCTGCGAGGTTAATACGTACTTGCAGAAATTTGTTCCCAGCTAGAACTGCCTGTAATTTCCATAACTTTTGAACTTCCAGATAACACTGATTCCAAAAAGGATGAAAATATCTTGTACCACAGCAACCACCAACAATTAAGAGCACTTCTCTTGTTTTTCATCTGGAATGTCTGTGGTCTGGTTTTGCTGTGGTTGACTGTGGTGGTTTTTTAGCTTCTCTCAGTCCTTCCTCTTTCCTTCTATTGAATAAATGGAAAATACCAGTCAGATCTGAGATCCTCCAGGCCCACCTTCACTCTCAGCAAAGTCAGGGAGAGAACTTCCTTTATATTTTACAAAAATTGGATTGGGTCCATCCTTTTATTCTTTTCTGAAGTAGGCATTTTCTGGAGGTGCATTAGCAATCTCCAGGCAGTAGGCTAGCCGACTTTCCTAAGTTAGAGTCTCTTTGTTTTACTTAAATGTTCTACCATCAACAGCCGTTATGGGATGACAAAGTAGCATGGAGTAAAAACACAGAAAGGATGTGGTGCTATTGCATTGTGTAGAGTGAGAGGCAAACCCGTGAGTGACAGTGGCAAAACAGGTGTTTGTCCATCAGTGAGATAGTGGTCACTGTGTTAATGCAGAACGTTTGTCACTTGATCTCTTCAGTCCATGTGGAGTTGAAATAAATCCATTGTCATTGTAAACAAGTTCAGATATTTTAACAGTTGTGTTGGTGCTGGTCTCTTCTCACAGGTAGTCAGCAACAGAACCAGAGGGAAGGGCTTGAAGCTTCAACAGGGGAAGTTTAGACTAGACATCAGGAAGAAATTCTTCCCAGAGAGAGTGGTCAGTCACTGGACTGGGCTGCCCAGGGTGGTGGTTGAGTCTCCATCCTTGGGTGTGTTTAAATTGTCGCTTAGATATAGTGTCAGGGGACCTGTTTTAGGGGTGAACTTGTAGAGTAGAGTTGATGGTTGGACTCGATGTTCCCAAGGGTCTTTTCCAACCTCAATGATTCTGCAATTCTGTAATTCTGCATCTTCACTGGTCATTTCAAAAATTATAGCTGCACCTATTTCAGACTTTGGGTTTTTTCTTTCTAGTGGTACTGAGTGGAGTGGTTTCACCTGAATTAGCAGAAAACAGTGGTGCATTCAGAAGCTCCTGAGAAGCGATTCTGCGTAATGTCGTTGATGGTAACTAGTCAGTGGTCTGTGTTGACCGCCGTCTTAAGTGCAGCACTTCATTTAAGAGCATTCTTGCATATTTGGAAAGAGTTGGTCAGCTGGTTCAGTGATTATTTTGTGGTAGTTTTAAAGGCATGAGAGCAAGATACTGTCACCATTGTGGGGCTGCATCTCATAAACATACTAAACACAAAACTGCCTTTTTCTGGTAACAAAGTACTGGTTTTGTCGCTAGCATTGTAGTGCAGTATCAGGGAGTGCTAGTGTAAGCCAGGATGGTTTATTAGTTTGACTTATCAGACGTCTCATGCCTGACAGTCAAAACAAAATGCTCGTTTCTTACTTTCATCAATGTGCCTTTCATGGAACTACAGCAGGAGGTAATGGCATCCTCATTCAGTTTTACACAGGCACATCCAAAACAAAAGCAAGTACCAGTCCAATTCTAAACGAACAGGCAGACATTGGTTTCTGTAAAGAGCATCACTATAGATAACCTTCAGTTTTAGTCCTCTAGGCCCAGAGTCTGAGACTAATTTATCCTGATATTCCTAATGGCAACACCTTCAAGTGTTTATGATGATAAAATGCTCCGATAGTTTGCAGTACAGATACCATTTTGTGCCTGTGGTGTCAATAAGACAGTAAGATACTTCGGACCATACTTTCCATCTCTTTAGTGGTGGAAACCTCTAAAGCCTGTATTTCATAGCCTTTTTATGTTAGCTTTTTTTCTTTTAATAGTCCCATCTTGTGCAATACTGGCTACCATAATTTTCCTTTACAAACAAATGCAATTTAGGCCATGTTTTGTAGGATGTTTTTGGATGTTTTTTGTTGTTTGCTGGCTTACTTGACAACATATAGGCAGAAGCAGATTTTTTGCTGTTGTTTTGTACATCACCTGCAGTCCCACAGCTTGTTCAGTGGCCAACAGGGTGAGAAATTCTACATTAGATCCTTTTAACTTGGTCTAGATACCTCTCAGCCTAGTATCTTGTCTTCCTCATCTTTTTAATATAAAATAGAGAAATAATTATCATGTTATTACAGCAGTGCTACATTAATTTTTAAACTGCAGAGCACACTTAAAATTATTATCCAGTGTATGTAGGTCATTTACAGTTTTTCTCTTGCACTGGTTTAAAGCAAGTTTAAATTCTTGGCATTTTTAGACTGACTATTAACTTGGGTCAAAAATAATCAGAATGCTATTTTGAAAAAGGAATATGGTAATTCAGTATTTTTTCTTTCAGGCTATGAAACAGTGCTGATAATAGGATTCCCAGAGAATACAGCATGCGGTGACCTTGGTAAGTAATTGATGACACCTCACATAAGCACCTCTTCTCCCTCTACATGATGTTGTTGCAGGATCATATTTGCAAAAAATGCCAAAGCTAGCAAGAGCCACAGCATTAATGAATTGCATTGTGGCACCAAAGGAGCAGTGAAAACATAGAATGAAAAATATGTCGTCTTAAAGTGGGCAGAAGATCTTGACAAAGATTCTTCACAGGGAACATTTTCATTCTTTAAACTATTTTAAAAGGTATTATTGAGTTAAAATAGTGATGTAAATATGGGAAACCAAAGGTTTACTCATAAAAAACTAAGCTTACTATTTTGTTCATGAAAATATTATGGAGTCATGCAGGACTCTATTCCAAACAGTGTCATTTCTTTGTATCACTGAAGACACTTTGTTTCCATTTTTTTATGAAACTGAGTAAACTGAGTTATTTTATAGTGATTTCATTTTTCTGGCAATATTCACAAGTATTGAAGAGGAATGGAAAGAAAAATTAATTTTAAAAAGGTAATAACCTGTTACTTAAGTAATAATATCTTCTATTTTTAATGCTTCCCATACCCATTCCCATGAGGCAATCCTAACATGCACACCTACTATGTGGGATCTCTCTTTTCCAGTGAGACTCTAACCACAACCCAATAGATGATGTGAGTTTAAGCAGCTGAGATTCGATTGGTGCATCAAAGAAAATTTTTAATTCACAAGGAAGCAAAAGTCAATATAGTTCTGTAATAGATTTATCTAATTACTTTTAATTACTTGATGATAATAATTCCTTTACAAAAGCTTCTTAATGACTAGACACTTCCAACATATCTGTATAACTTCACGTTTTCTCTCATATCTCTGTAAAAATAATACATTGTCTTCCTTTATTTTATATGATTAACCGTGACATGAAGTAAAATACAGAAATCACAGACCATTCTTTTTACTGTGTACAAATCGGGTCACATTTCATATTGCCAAGCCAATGTCCTTTCCTCCCGATGCACCCGTCTACCAAGGCTCTTTCTCAAAATAGATTCGTTTAGGTTGGGATAGACCTTTATGATCATCAAATACAACCATTAACCCAACCATCCCAAGCCCACCAGTAAACCCTACCCTTAAGATCCATACCTACACAATTTCTAAACACATAAAGAGCTGGCAATTCACATGTGTCCCATGTCAGACATGTTTTGTTAAGAAGGCCATATGTAGACATGCATTTTCTAGCTAGATTTAGTCTTGTGAAATATTTATCATTTATAAATTTAAATTCATCCATTAAAAAAAATCAAGAGCCATAATCCTTTCCTTGAAGGTAAGGAAAGGAAACATCTATTTTCCAGTATTCTAAACTCTAATTTGTGGGTTAGTATGGGAGTTGTTTGCAATTAGTGTCAAAAGACTAATTTCTTCATTTGGGAGGGTATTTATTTAATTGTGCTGTATTTTTATCTTTTATCAAAAGACCATGTGTGAGTATTTGAAGAAATTACCTTTCCGCTAATCTATGACAGTAATATTTATGTTTCTTCTACTGGGCTGATAAGTCAGTTGTTTATTGATAAACTGCATGGTATGATAATATTTGTGTGTTGTTTTACATAGCTAATCCACATTGTTTAGTAGGTTGAAAAAGAATCTCTTGCCCTTTTCTTCTGCCGAGTGCATTGTAACTAGGGCTCTGAATGTTCCCATGTGAGTATTTAGCTAGGATGATTACAGAAAGTGTTTGAAAAAAGAATGATAGCTGCTGCCAAAATAATATTTTGCAAGCATGTTCTTCATAACCAGGAAACTATAATTGTTCCATTGTGTTCCACAGTTTGGGTTTGGGGTTTTTTTCATCTGCTCAGGCAGATGTTTGACACTTTAAATCACTCTTCTGGGTTTTTATGGACATAGTATTCATGAGTGGAGTCTGTTAACCACTGAATGGTTTTTGTTTGGTTGATTTTGTTCTGCTTTTTTTTTTTTTGTTTGTAGAGAGTAGAAATAGTTTCCTGAGTCCTGGCATGCAGTTTGAGTTTGTGTACTTCATTTCAGTGGGAACTAAATACTTCATTTCAATGGGAGACACTACAGGCAAAATCATTAAATTGTTCAGACATTAGTTTTTGGAAGAGTCAAAAATAATGGGATAGGCAAAAATAATGTCAACAACGTACAGAGTGGTTTTAATAGGTTTCTACATCCTTTATTTCAGTGGGCAATGGCAATGCTTTTCACGATTTTAAGAGAGGAAATCACATAATTAATTGCATTCTTTTTGTAGGGAGACATGGGAGCTATATTTTTGTGGAATTCAACCCCAAAGGTTTCTGCTGTATTGCAGCCAAACGTTATGTGCAAGACAGTGATAAAGTAATGCAGTCGTCTTCCTCCCCACCAGTAGGACTACACTTGCTTTCAGTATTGGGGTGCAACGATGCTTCAAGAGCCACAAAAGTTTCATTTAATTTTCATAATTTTATTAGAAAATATGTATTTTAATAGGATTTATTTTCCTAATTTAATTTATATACTTGGATTATTTTACCTCTCCCATTGATTATCACAGTTGTTACTGGACTGTACAAACTAGGTAGTGTTGTACTTACAAATTTTGAAGATTTTCCCTTCTTGGCCCTTAACTTCTCTAACTTTGCTATGTCTTAGCACTATCTTGCCTCGTTTATTTGAGCTTTGCATGGAGACTGAGAATCTAGACACATGGTCAGTTCATGCCCTTAAGATAGAATTATCTAATCTTCTGTCCAAAATCTGATTTACTTTTTTAGCTTGTTCTTCTTTCCTTTTCAAAATGGAAAAGAAAACGTAAGTAGTATTATAAGAATCAATAGCCTGAGCCAGTGGTCACGAACTGTGTCTTCAGATGTTCATATAGGACACTAGAAAAATATTCTTCACTGTGATGTTAGTATAGCATTAGAAGAAGCTACTGAGAGAGGTGGCAGAATCTTCCCTATTGCAGAATTTCCAGAAACAGCCAAAAAGCCGTGATACCCACAGATGACCTGGTAGAGTGGTGCTTACAGACCTTCTCAGAGAATAGATGAGCTCCATAGGGTCCTTCAGGTGCACACTTGTGTGATTCAACCAATATAAATGTCAGGGGGTATGTAACTGTACAGCTTCACCCAGTAAATTAACACAGTGCACAGAAGTTTAAAGACAGTGCTCAATCAGGCTTGAGAGCAGGTTCACCAATAAAGCACAACTGGTATGTTTTTATGAAAGATAAAATTCTGATTACTTCATTCTCTTGGGTTGTTCCTTTCCTGTTGATTTTAGAAGGGCTATTAATGGAGGATATTACTTACCTGATAGTGTCTCTAGGCCCTTTATTCTGCTCTAATCTTGTTATGACAGGCCTATTTCCTTTACCTCATATAACTTTGATTTTTAGTGTCTTTTTTCACTGTTTCCTTTTTTATCTATGGACATACAGAAGTGACCTCATAGTTATAAAGATGAAGATCATTAATTCTGAATCTGCAGAATTACAGGTTGTTCTGGCTGATGTATCAGTAAACTTCTTCAAATTGTCTCTTTTATCTACTTGAAGTGTGTGTAAATCTTTTGACCAAAAAATAAAATCTCAAGCTCAAATTTTATTAGGAAAGAAAATCAGGAGCCACCTAAGGTCTGTTTCACATCCTACAATCATAAATACAAGTACAGTGATTGTTTTGCATCTCTTAACTTTGAGGATAAAACATCTTTGGAAGATATTTAAATTTTGTTAAGATCTTTGTTTGTGGAAGTTTTGAGACTTGAATTGTACTTCTTTTTCTTTAAATGTAATTTGCTGTTGAAACTGCCAAGTGGTTACCTGACAGTCATGTTGCATGGACTTGTCGCATGTACACTTGTTGATTTTTCCACTAGATGGCATTATGCATTAACTGCAGGTTAATTTATGAGCTTAATTATAAACTCACATGCTGAAGATTTAAAAAGTAAGAAATAATCTATTGTGCCTTGCCCTATTCTGTGCAAGAGTGAAAGAACTGTGGCTTAAAAATCACTTGACTTACTTCTACCTAAAAGTAACCCAATCCATCCTTAATGCATCAAATATAGATTTACTCTAAGCAATAAAGGAAGTCAGCCATGGCAACAATATCTGATCTTGTTTGCAGTCTGCCTGTTAGAATAAAACTCTTCCTCTTCTTTTCTGCACTTAACATTTAAGGAGTGCTGCAAATTGCTTCCTTTTCTGGCTACATGACTTCAACTGAAGTGATGGAGTCCTAAGTAAAGCTGCAATGCTGTGAAGATTGTTTTTTAAAAAGAGCCCCATATGAACATTCTTTTTAATTGAGTAGCTAATTCAGGATAGAGTATCAGAATAATTTATTGCTGCAAGTTTAAACATAGATATGCTGTTGTTTCCTCCACCCAGATGAGCTATTAGCAATCCCTTACAAAACGGTGCTCAAGAGTGAGGTTTCTAGAAGGTTCTGACCAGTGAAGCACTGATGAGGAGTAAAGGTCCTTCAGAAGAACCAACTAATGGGATTTCTTCTTTAATCCCAAAATTTGTGGTGAAAAGACCAGAAGAAATAGGCAATCCCATCAGCAAGAAGGCAACAGCAAGGATTTGGTATGTAAGAAGCAAGGAAAAGCACTAGTGATCTTGGAGGTGATGAATGAGTTCAAAAGCAGGGACAGAGAGCAAAGCTAGAGGTGTCTGAAAAGACAAACCATAGGAGTGGTGTCAAGCCTGCTAGTTTTTTTTAATGCTAATGAGTGTAGGCACGTGGGTATCCATGTAAAATCTGTATTCTGAGGGGAAAAAAGAAGAAATGATCCTTTGTTTTAAACTCATCTTCCATATCTAGAGAGAGCACTCACACAAAAGGGCTCATCAAATTGCTGATGAGATATGTGTTATCTAGGGTTCATTCCCTGCCTCCTGTTTTCTGAGGTGGCTATTTTTTTCACTATTTGCATAGAACATAAGAGGCTCCAAGCTCAAAAGAAATAATCTAATATAATAATGTTTAACTGTAAGAAGGGGTGTAGAATACCAGCTCAATGAACCAGTTCAGTTAGCCTGGGCCAATAATGGGAAAGCATCCAAGACCAAAAAACAACGTGAACATTGGCTTAGTATTAAAAAGATCTTTTAAATTCTCAGATGTGGACTAGAATGCACTGAATTATAGCCACTGGTTTCCTTTTACCATTTAAGATTAAGAGATCAAATGTAGGTTTTAGATGTAATGTTTAGTAATATTAGAAATTTATTACTGTTAATTATATTATTGGTTAATATTTATCATAGAAACATAGAATCATAAGGCTCTGGTGAGAGAATGTAGGGGTGTAACTAGAAAAGCCAAGGCTTCCTTGGAATTAAACCTTGCAAGAGAGGTCAAGGGCAACAAAAAAGGGCTTCTTCAAATACACTGCAGGTAAAACTAAAACTAGAGGCAATGTAGGCCCCCTGCTGAATGAGGTGGGTGCCCTGGAGACAGAGGATACAGAGAAAGCAGAGATACTCAACACCTTCTTTGCCTCTGTCTGTATTTCTGGGGGTTGTGCTGATATCAAGCCCCAGACTGCTGAGGCTTCAGAGGAAGTTGAGGGAAGACAGGAGCTACCTTGGTTGTTGAGGACTGGATTAGGGATGAGTTGAGCAAATCCATGGGCCCAGATGGGATGCACCTGTGCGTACTAAGGGAGACGGAAGAAGTCATTGCTAAGCCATTTTCCATCATCTTTGCTAAGTCCTGGGGATCAGGAGAGGTGCCTAAAGACTGCAAGACAGCAAATGTCACTCCAATCTTCAAAACGGTAAGAAGCAGGACCCAGGTTAACTGTAAACCGGTCAGCCTCACCTCCATCCCAGGAAAGGTGATGGAACAATTTATCCTGGACGCGGTCTCTAGGCACATCAAGGACAGGAGGGTCATTAGGGACAGTCAGCAGGGCTTCACAAAGGGGAAGTCATGCTTGACCAAACTGATGGCCTTATATGAGGGCATAACCAGGTGGCTAGATGATGGCAGAGCGGTGGATGTGGTCTNCCTGGTGAGACCATATCTGCAGTATTGTGTCCAGTTCTGGGCCCCTCAGTTGAAGAGGGATGTGGAGTTGCTGGAGGGAGTCCAGCGTAGACCAATGAAGATGATGAAGGAAGTGGAGCACCTCCCTTATGAGGAGAGACTGAGGGAGCTGGGTCTCTTTAGCTTTGAGAAGAGGAGAATGAGTCGTGACCTCATTAATGTCTACAAGTATTTGAGGGGTGGGTGTCAGGAGGATGCATCTCAATGTCATCTAGTGATAGGACAAGGGACAATAGATGTAAGATGGAACATAGGAGGTTCCATATAAATATGAGAAGGAACTTCTTCACAGTGAGAGTGACAGAGCACTGGAAGGGGGTGCCCAGGGTGGTTGTGGAGTCTGCTGTGGAGATGTTTAAAACCTGTCTGGATGTGTTCCTCTGCACGTGGTCTAGGTGATCCTGCTGTTGCAGGGGGATTGGACTAGGTCATTCGAGGTCCCTTCCATTCTCTAACGATTCTATGATTCTGTAATATTTATGAGCACATGTATTTTGTTCCTAGGATCTACATTTGAGAGATTGACACATGGTATCAAATCTTACTACTAATTTTTAGGTTTTCACATTGAAAAAGTTAGTGACATGGACTTCCTTTATTATTTGGTACACAAGGAGCATTTGCTGAAAATCATCACATAAACCCTGATATCTGAAATCTGTAATCTACAGTGTGATCCCAATGGTAGTGCCCCAAAGCCCCAGGAGATACTCAGTTGTTTAAGAACGTACAGCAGAGATGTGCAAGAGTGTTCGAAAAATAGATATTTGGAGGCATATCTTTTCTTTCTGTTCCTAAAAATGCTGTATTGCTAGAAACCAAGGCGTCTTTACAGCCCCATTCACCAACCAATGAATTATATGACGTGTAAAATATTCATTACAAGTCCACCGTACTCAGCGGTTCAGCCCAGTTGTGCTTTGACATTGCAGCATCAGCCACAAGATCAGACAGCACAAACTTGCATCACTTACCACAGACAAAATCCATTTCAGTCAATATGGGATAAACGTTTTATGTGCATATTGCAGTCACCAGTTGCTGCTCCACATAATGCGCTGTGAATTGCAGCCCGTGATATTCCATAAGCTCCACAGACATTACTAGCAAATTTATGATTTATAATGCAGGTCTCTTGTTTTTGGTTGCCCCGTTGGCAATCAGACGTCATCCCAGCACTCCAAAATGCCTTTTCGTTTAATTACTGAACTCTGGGGAAAGTTTACCTGGAATTCTTCATTTAAATTGCTCTGTCTTTCCAGTGGCTCAAAACTACATTTTGAACCACTGCTTGACTGCGCTTTCCTGAAACAACGGTATTTCCTGGTGACTTCAGTGAACTTTCTGTTGGGTTCAAAATGACTAATTATAATGAAGGAGAGTACTTCTTAAGCACCTTCAGTATTTTAGATTGTAAAATAGTTAAAAAGAAATATTAGTTTGAGATGAGTGGCAATGTCCTGAAGGGGAAAATATATCTTATTTAGGAAGATACGACCTTCACACTCCAGAAATGAAATAAATGTTTTTACGTATCTGCAGTACAGTCCTGGCTTTAGCTGTGACCAAGAAATTTCTTTACCTTGTTTCAACACATAAAGACAAACGAATCGCACAAATCAGTAAAGCACACTTAAGCACTGCCAGGAAGTCATGGGTCTTTTCTTAGTAATAATGAGAAAGGTTCTTTACCCTGAGAGGATGTTGTTCACACAGTCACAGAATCGCAGAACGTTAGAGACTGGAAGGGGCCTAGAAAGATCAGCTAGTCCAGTCCCCCTACCAGCACAGGATCGTATAGATCTAATCGCACAGGAACATATCTAGGTAGGTTTTAAATGTCTCCGGAGAAGGAGACCCCACAATATCCCTGGGCAGCCCATTCCAGTGCTCTCTCACCCTCACCATGAAGAAGTTCCTTCTCATATTTATGTGGAACCTCCTATGTTACACCCACTGCACAGTGCCTGCCTTTTCCTGAGTGGAAAACAAAGTAAGATAGTTGAGGAAAGGATCAAAGTTGCATCGTTAGTTTTACATACCTCAGAAGTTGCATTGGATCAAGTCTTCTGTCAGGATTTTGTATGGCACAAATTGCAAATCAGATGGGTGTACCTTACAGGCTTCTCAATGAAAAAGAAGCTTGTTTTTCTAAACAGATTAGAATCATAGAATCACTACGGATTGGAAGGGACCTCGAAAGATCATCTAGTCCAATCCGCCTGCAACAGCAGGATCACCTAAACCAAGATTACATGGTTGTTTAGCTGTGACCAGAGTATGTGAATGTTACTGAATCATTTCTGAAAACAGACGCGTTAAGACTGTAACTTGGTACTAGAGCATATGGAACCAAAACAACACCACAGTGGAGCCCCTGAGTTAGTGCTGTGGACTCGCTGCACGCTGCCTTCAGTATAAATCTTGAAGCCGTTGTTTCCGTGCTCTCTTTGTCCACGTAGAATTTTTAGTAGAGCTTGTGGCATGTTAATGTAAACAGGACTGAGATGAATGCTCACATATGATTCCAGCGATTAGCAGTTGCTTAACTTAGTGCTACCAATTCCAATGGTCCTTCTGTTAAGTATGAATTTAAGTATTTATTAGTGAACATGAATCAAAGCACGTTTCCATTCAGAATGGAACCTTCCCCAGGAAAGGCAAACTGAAGTTAACTTATCTGAAATGGAACAAAAGGTCTTTCTTAAAACCCGTGGTAAAAACATGTTTCCTTCTAAAGCAAAAGAGTCACTCCAACAGGTAATATTCTTTCCTATTTCCCTTGTTCCAAAAACAGGCTGACACAGAATTATCAGAGCTGGGTAATCGAATTCAATCATGGCATAAGCCCATCAAATTCACTGAGTTACCTAGTCCATGATAAATTCAGCTCTTAGGCAATAGTATGTGCAAGAGTAATCAGGATTTGCAAACCTTTGCTTTTTGTGGAATTTCTAGAAGTGTTCTGTGTTACTAATGTCTTACATTGCTCAGCATGGTTCGTTTTCTAAAGTAATCCAAGTCCTAGCCACTGTCATGCTGGGCTCAAATTATATGGACATGTCAACCGTGTAAGTAACTATGCTTGCTTGCCTGATATGTTAGTGTCTTACTGCATATTTCTAAATTATTTGTTGGCCCAGAGCAGATAGAAATGCGTAAAGCATTTTGAAAGAAGTAATTTTATCTGTTTTTTTGGCTCTGGAACAGAACAGTGGTGGACTCCTCATCCTTGGAGAGATTTGAAAGATAAGTAGATGTGGTGCTCAGGGACATGGTATAGTGTTGGACTAGGCAATGCTGGGTTAACAGTTGGACTCTATGATCTTAAAGTTCCTTTCTAGGATTAGAAGGTCCAGTTCTAGGATTCTGTAATCCCATTGCATATATTCATAGTTCAAAATCTAAGCATTCATCACTGAGGCTGAAGGATAAAGAAATTATTAGATAATTTGTGAAGATAATAGTCACCAATTTTGCTCTCTGGGAAACTTTTATTAGCCAGAATTTTGCAGTCTGGAATGCTGGTTTTAAACCAAATTGCCGTGGAACTTGTTTTACTTAGTAATACTTCTTTTGTCTTGAATAGCTACTCATTAAATTATCTTAATAAAATGAACTGCTAATAGAATATTCTGTAAGCCTTTACTGAATAACAGTTTGGAGCCTGTAGAACAGCGGTATGCCCTCTTCTGTGTCACAGAATTGTCATCTGACCTGAAGCATCACCTTCTGATTCAATTGTAGATTCACTTGTGGGCAGACAACACAGCAGTACTCAGAGTAGAATTCACATTAGATTTGCTTAAAGTAATGAAAACCATCACCTAATACTTCATAGTGTTGCTCTTCACTCAGGGACAACACCAGTGGGAAAGTATGAGTATTGTGACTGTCTTCTTAGAATTATAGAATGCTTAGGTATTGGAAGGGACCTCATCTAGTCCAATCCACCCACCACAGCAGGATCACCTAGAACAAGTCACACAGGAACATTTCCAGGCAGGTTTTAAATGTCTCCGGAGAAGACATCCAGTTTGCTCAACTTATCCCTAACCCAGTCCCTCATCACAACAGTGTCACCCATGCCAGCCTGCCTCTTAATCGTCACCCACAAACTCTCAGCTCTGTCTTCATCTGCCCCTGGACAGAACTCAATACATTCCAGTTGCTCTCTGATGTAGAGAGTGACTCTACCACCTCGCCTTGCTGATCTGTCTCTCCTGAAAAGGACACAGCCATCCATGACCACATTCCAGTGACCCGAGCTGTCCCACCAGGTCTTTGTAATTGCCACCTGACTTCATGCTGCGTGCATTGGTGTACAGGCATTTTAGGGAGTGAGCTGAGCGCTCCTATTTCATCCTAGGACAGCGAGAGGTCATCTGTTCTTCATTAAGCAGTCTGTCTCGCTGGTGCACTCCCAGCAACAATCCCACTCCCCTTTGAATCTAGTTTAAAGCCCTCTGAATGAGCCCTGCCAATTCCTGCCCCAGAACCCTTTTTTCCCTCTGAGATAAACCTCACCCATTTGTACCCTTAACCATGTGCGCCATGTGTACTTCTTGCAGGAAGAAATTAGGAAAAGGACATTAGGCTGGACATCAGGAAAAGGTTCTTGAATCTGATGGTGGTGGATCACTGGAACAGGTTGCCTAGAGAGGTGATGGAGGCCTCATCTCTGCAGACATTCAAGGTCAGGCTTGATGGACTTCTAGACAATCTGTTTTAGTTAGAGATGTCCCTTGTTCTAGCAGGGCGTTTAGACCAGATGGCCTTTGGATCACATTCTGTGATTCCTTATAGTTCCCCTAGCCACAACTGGTGTTTTTTCAACTGACAGCATTTTCTTTGAGATATTTGCATTAAGGTGGTCATCGTTAGGCCAAAAGTCTTTGATTGCTGATATGGTTTCTGTGGAAGAAGTTAAATGAGTCAATATTTGGATCTTTCTTAATTCCTGTGATAATCTGACCTGTATTCTCGCTGTGCTCTGTAATTTTAATATATCAGGGATTTCAAAATAAAGAATTTTGAGGCATATACATCCTATATTGGAATTAATGTCTGCGGAAAAATAGAACCTGACACATAGGGGCAGAGAAATGTTTGTATCTGAACTCAGCAAGTGAAAACAGGCTCCAGAAGTCCTTTGTGGAGGCATTTCTCTGCCAAGCTCACTCCTCCAGATGAATGAATAAATGTGCTGCAGAACTAAACCCTAAATGTTTACATCGTAAACATCTGCATAGTTGGAAAGGCCTTTGATTTGGCACTCACTGCTGTAGTCTACAGATATCAATATGCCTGCCTCTCAGAAACCATCAGTCTAAACCCATGAATAACCACTTGCACAACACTGGGAGACAGAGTTTGTTTCATCCTAATACTCTACAGAAGTTCTCTTTGGGAACAGGTATTCACAGCTCCACAGAAGTGGTGCAGTATAGAACTGTATGCTCAAGCAGACTTTGAGGACCCAGGTAGAAGCTGTTTCATTAGCCCAGTCCTAGTAGTGCAGAGGAGGCATAGGTGCACGTCTGCAGAGTTCTAGAGGCAGGTGTAGGAATTTATTGAAGCAGCTGAACAAATTCTGGTACTGGTTTTTTCCGTTGGCTCCTTGACTTCCTTCCTGAAACAGTAAAAGGTGACGTTGCAGAATGAGCCGATTGGAGGAAACGATGTGTCTGAAAGTTAATAAAATAAAAATACCTTGTCTGTTATAATACAGTGCATGGTGGGACCCCAGGACAGAACAGGGAGTCCTTTCTCATGGTAGTACATGGTCATACTGGATTGCCTTGGAGCTGTACCCACGGCACAGATGGCAGGTGATTGGAGTTCACCAGTTAGTTGCTGTTTGTTATTTAAGAATGAGCTGTCATGAAGATGTGGGAAGATAATGTTGTGTTTGACAGTTAAGCCAGACTGGGCCGAGTAGCTTGTCTCTCTGACCAGTTTGTTTCAGGCTGTATTTCACTGTGAGCTCAGTCCTATAAATGGCCTGTGGGACAGTCCTGCAAATTGCATTATTAGTGATATCCAGGTTGAAAAAAAGTAATTGTTAAAAAAAAGATAATTTTTCATCCCTTTTCATGTTGGTTTGTGTTGTGGCTGGATGGACACAGGGGATCCTGCTGTGGCAGGGGAATTGGACTAGATGATCTTTTGAGGTCTCTTCCAATGCCTAATGATTCTGTGATTCTGTGAGAAGACCATTCTTGTCCCTAAAGTTCAGATAACACACTTGATGCAGAGAAGCGTCTGCAAGGACAGAAAGATTTGGATTCAAGTATCTAGGAAACAGCAAAAAAGTTAAGATATCATTTGGCAACAGCTACTATTTATTTATTTTAGACACCAACCTTCTGAATAATTGCAACAATCTCAGATGTTACCCTGGGGTATTCACTTGAAAATTACGACTTTTTAATATCCATAAGCTTCATTCCATCTGTTCTTTCTGGCCCACTTTACGCTCCTGGTATCTGTCTAGTTGCTCCTGCTGTACAAGAGTGACACTTGGCCTGATACATGCTTAAATAGAGTCTTCTTTATCTGTTTGCATGTGTAATTGTGGAAAATAATTAAAGTTATATATCTAGTCTCATTTTTAATGGAATGTTTATTCAAGACAAAACCAGAAATGAGTTTGTAGTTTATTAAGAAAATAATGATACACTTTTTGAAAGATAGCCATGTGTTTTTCTTTTCACTTAGAATAGTAGTTTGGTTTCAACAATGTAACATTTTCTAGAAACCTGAAAATAAATGAGGATTTATTGTAGCTTAACTCACAGCAGTGAACGCAGTAATGGTCAGGAATTTGGCAGAGGACGTGTTGTTTGCTTTCACCAATATGTAATTCATCAGAGCTCTTGCTAGGCCGGTAGTCAGATAGCAGCGCCGGGTGCTGCCAAAGGCGTCAGCAGTTTTGGCCACATTTACACTATAAATTGTAGTGAGACAACTGTGGTGGCTGTGGCAGGTCTAATGGAGAGATCACCTGGTGAGCATCATCCTGAGTTTGTACAAACATGAAGCTTCACTATGCAAATTTAATAGCTTAGATCTTGGAAGCATCAGAGGTCTGTCAGTCCATCAGTGCAGCTGAGCTAAAAAGCCTGTCTTCTCCACAGGGGTAAACTGACTCAGACAGAGACCAGCATCAGCTCTGATGTTTATCTCATCAGATGCTCTTTCAGCTGCTTGTTTCTGCAAAGGTTTTTGAATCACAAACTGAAAAATCTACTCCTCTTATCTTCAGTGTTTAATGGTGAGTACAACGCTGCTGCCATCTTGAGCTGGTGTAGTTTGCTCTGGATTGGAGATGGTAGGATCATAGAATGTATTGGGTTGGAAGGGACCTCCAAAGGTTGTCTAGTCCTAACCCCTACAACAAGCAGGAACATCTCTAACTAGAACAGATTGCTCACAGCTCCATCAAGCCTGACCTTGAATGAGATCTCCACTCCCTCTCTAGGCAACCTGTTCCAGGGATCCACCACCCTCAGATTAAAGAACTTTTTCCTAACATTCAGCCTAAATCTACCTTTTTCGAGCTTAAAACCATTACTCTGGTCCTGTCATTCCATTCCCTTGTGAACAGTTCCTGCATATACCTTTTCTGCTGCTTTCTGTAGGTGTGTCTAATTGAAACACAGACATTGTGATCCCCCTAGCTATGCAAGCCACCAGTAGACTATAAAGCACAATGGAGTGTTTGATACATGATATCTAAGAACAGAGAATCATAAAGCGACCCATTCTCTGAGATGCATCTTTGTTAAGGACTTACTGGTGTAACTGTAGCTGGATGTGTCATGGTTTAACCTGACAGGCAGTTAAACACTTTTGATCAATCCGTCCCTGCTCCAGTGGGATGAGAAAGAGAACTGGAAATAAAAGCAAAATTAGTTGGCTGAGATAAAGAGCGGAAAAGGAAGGGGAAATAATAATAATGCTATTAGAATGTACAAAACATTGCACGATGTGGTTGCTCACTTCTTGACAGTCAGTTACCAGCCAGTTCCCAAGAAGTGGCCTTTGGTCAGCTTCCACCCTAATTTATACATAGAGTGTGACATTGCATGGTCTGGAATATCCCTTTGGCCAGTCAGGGTCAGCTGTCCTGGCTGTGTCCTCAATTTGCTTCTCGTGCCTCTGTAGCCTCCTCACTGGCAAGGCAGTGTGAGAAGCTGAAAAGTCCTTGATGTGGTGTCAAGATTATTCTCATCCTAAATCTAAAACCAGCTACTCAGAAGAAAATTAGCTCAATCCCATCTGAAATTGGGACATGTGTCCTCCTTCCATAGTATATGACTAAGTGTACTGATTTCTTCCTACCAAAAGCAACTTCTGCTATAAAACACGTATATGGACTTGTGCTATATCAGAGCTACATAAGGCTATAGCTCATTAGAAGGGAAACCATGACCATTACTATTAATCCTCGTTGAAGGAAAACCATATCACTTCCACTGTAGTCTGTGTAGCCCTAGAAGAGGATAAAGTTCTGTGATTAGGCTAATTTAATGGGAGAGGTTTAATTATTCAATACCACACAAAGAAATCGAACTACCGACTTTTGCACCCTTTCGAAATGTGACATTTTCAAGCAGGGCTGTAACGGCAGTCTCAAAGGACTGCTGCAGTCCTCAGCACAGCCAAAGGACCACCTGTTGCTAAGCAACCAATATAAGTGCACTGCTCAACGTTTATTTCATTTGGAAAGGGACATAGTCTTTAAGTACTTTATCTCAGCTACTAAGCACAAAAGAGTTTTCTGCTTGTTTTTCCAGGGCTGCGCACACGTGTAAAACAGCCAATCTGCACAAACAGATGTGCCATCTGAAGAGCAGGTGCCAGAGAACTGCAGTGTGAAACTGAAGGCATGAAAACCTGGCGCAAGTAATTTTATCCTTTTCTAACATCAGCATCCTGAATGTGCCTCTTTGTTTCTGTGTTCATCCTACATGAAAATGGGCTACCTTGACAGGCATGTATGTGGCAGAGCTGTCTGCAATCTTTGTCGATGAACTCTCTTCTGAAGCATGCTCCTTTGTGGTTTTCCCACTGATACAAGAAGATATTTCTTCCCTGAGAAACAGCAGACAGAACTGGACAACAGCTTTCCAGAGTGAAGTCTCAAAATCTCGAGATTCCATAATGGTTTCAGAAAAGCAGCTGAAAAAAAAAGAGCATTTAGGGCTCTACATCTAACACCAACTGCACTTCAGTGCTTGTCCCTCTAGTGAATCAAATACCCTTTAGTTCTGTGAGACTTATGCCTGTGCATCTGAAATCAGCCCCGGCTTGAAGAGTCTCTAGCAAAATTGTTCAGAAGGAGAAGTTCACCATGTTTCCCAAATAGAAATCAGATAACACACAACAATATGGAAAGCTGGTCAAAACCAATAATTTAGGTTAGTTGCATGTTTTCAGTGCATATTGTACTGCATGTGATCTTAAAGACACATATGCCATGCATAAGTGTGCTGAGGCAAGTGGGGCATGCCACCTGAATATGTCCTGTCTTAGTGTATGGAGGAGGCTACTACTGCCTGGAAGGAAGTCTGTATGCATTTTAGTTCTCCTTCCTAGCAAATGTAGCAAGTACATTCACTGACTGATCTCTTTCATTTATTTCTAAGGCTCATCCTGATGCTCTAGGGTATAAATGATTTGTGGGTAGCCCAAGAATGGCAACAGTTCAGGTCTTATTTACCACAAATGTTAAAATATAACTTCTAGTTACCCCAGACATGGTGCATGTGAAAGTTTCCATCTGGTCACAACCTCCTGCCTGACAGATCGGACAGTTTAAGCTCAGCTCTGTCTGGATAGGGCCATCTGACACAGTTGCAAGTTTTCTACTAGTGCTGGTAATTTCCGTACCTCTGAGTCACACTCCACAACTAGATGGAGACAAGTATTAAGGGCCTTGCTAAAAGCCACCATGTTGTGCTAGGGCACAAATGCAGCGTAGAGACTGAGAGACAGGAGTCACTCACTGTTATGAGGCAGGTAGTCAAAAACATCAGTAGAGGTGTCCTGTTTTTCAAACCCATGCACTCGAAGTAGGTAGAGAGGCCTGAGTAACTGTGGATGCTTTTGTGTGTAGTCCCTGATGGTTTTTCCTCTACTGATCCAGCAGATCATATAGCATATAGATCCTATATGGGTCTAACTGCCCCTTTGGTCAAGTGAAATGGACACAGACTTTGGCTTTTGCCAGCTCTGATTTCCAAACGATTTATTTTGTTAAATGAGATGCGGTGTGGGAGTACTGCACTGTTTGCAAGCTAAGCTGTGTCTTAGGAGCAGCAACTAACAACTACATCTTTTTTTAGAGCTGAGAAAAATAAAACACAAAGCTGAAGAAATGCTGCAGATGTCTGCATGGTGACTTAAGAGAAGAAACTAGGTGCATAATTGAATAGAGTATGGTCTTCCAGACATCTCTTTATTGGAGGACTCACCCTAGCCCTTTGCCTCATGTCAATAGATTCGTGATGCAGAATTGCCACAGGTGAATTGGTATTTCTTACTTATCTCTGCTGTTGTTTATGCAGGAACAGGGCTTGCCCACAGGTTAACACTCTATTTCTAGATCATACAACGTACCTGTCACATTTGGGAGCAAGAGAACAAATTTGCTGCTTAACCTGGCAGCCTGGTCATGAAGAGATTGGCTTAGATTTTGAGATGGAAATAACTGCAAATTTCAGTCCCACGGTTTTGATCTGTTAAAGTGAATTCTTCACTGACATGCTTTATTTAGGGAATACCCTCCCAAAGCTGCCGCTCCCTATTTCTTTTTTTTTTTAACATTCTGTCTTCACTGATGCCACACTGCAGAGAAGCACACAATCAAGCAAACAACCAAACCCAGCATAAAGTGCTGGCTTGAAGAAGGTTGACGGCCAAATCAAAAGCAGACTTGCTTAAAGAGTGAACAGGCAGGGAAATACAGAGTCCAATTTCTTGTTATCAATTCCAAACAAATTAATGAAGTCAGAAAAGGGATTCGTTTTCCAAGTTGCTTGATTTGAATTTTCAAGATTAACAGCAGCATGTAGGTTTTTAGTTTTGAAAGAATCAGCATTTTCACTTGAAACAAATTAATAAATGTTTAACCTGCTTTTGCAGAAAGATGCCATATGAGTAGCTTACATTGAAACAGAATTAAAGAGGAAATAAATTACAGAGACAAGTACAGCACAATTAAAAGGCAAGAGTATCTTGAGGAAATTCAGTAAAGGGCAAATCATAAGATGTAGTTTCACAGAAAATTTAAGTTCCTGTTAAGCTTAATTTAGTATGGAGAAATTGCTTGCCATATCAGTATTAATTACTAAGGTTATCTGAGCTATTCTCCATCCAGATCTGGAGCCAGCTGGAGAAGCCATGAGCACCAGTACACAGCAGCATGTGTAATTTTCCTAACTGAACCAGTAAGGAGAAGTGGGCAATCAAGTGCAGAGCACAGATTTGGCTACAGTTTAGTATTTCTGTGGTATTTTTTAACATAACTTTAAGGAAAATGCAAGCAAAAGAAAAGAGAGTAGATGAGGAGGAATGACTGTCTAGATTTATTTTCTGTTCTCTACAAATTATTTCAGAATCAAAGATGCAAAAAAGAGGAAATTAAACCAGCATGTTTGATACATTTCATCTAATTCAATTGTATTGAATGATTTTTTTTTTGTTCTAAACAAATTTACATTCTAGATTCTGTGTAAAATAAATGCCTTCGTAGTGCCACTATAAACACACACTTTTCCTTTTCCCTCAGTTAGCTGTAGTTTATGCATTAACAGGAACTTTCTCCTGGAAGCCCTTGTTCTTTTGGAGAGCCACTCCTCTAGGCTTTGGGCTCGCTGGTTGGCGACTGTACAGGGCCCTCCTGATAAGACAGCAGATGAATCTGAACAGCAGTCAAATAACCTGCTGAACCGCAGACAGGAAGGATAGTAGCAATTGCACAGAAAACATTTTCACTGAAGGAGCATTTCTCCTTTGAAACTTCAGAAATGAAAATTGACATTCATAGCCACATTCTGCCTAAGGAATGGCCTGACCTGAAAAAGGTAATAAGAGTTTAGATATTCAGTGCCATGTTGTCAGCAACTGTTACTACCAATGTTTGAAAGAACAATGAATGAAGGGTTCTAATTGTCTCTAAGTTTTTGTCTATTTTTTTCAGATACTGGGTATTTGTATTACATCACTTTACAAAGCAAGAGTCCTAGTAAGAAAAAGGATAGAAAACTGAGCTCTGTTCTCCATTCTTCATTTAGTCTGAAACATTTCTTGGATTGTTGCTTGGTTTGAGTCCTAAAATTGTTAAACAGTGAGTTCTAAATTACACTTTTTTGATAACATCAGAGCTGTCAGGTTCCAAATGGTACTCACTTTTATTTTAAATAATAGTAATAAGCAAATATTAGAAAATATTAATTTTGCCTAAAACAAAAGTCATTCACATACCCACAGGCATGAAAGTAACTTCAGTAGGACTGTTGGCAATCAAAGTCCTGTTAATTGATGATGACTGTAATTTTACTAATAGATGTTATTTTTTCAGTTACTAGAAAGAAATAGCATATTGTATTCAAAATACAACATCTCGGTTGTCAGATCACTGAAGCTGTAAGTCAACCTGTCTTAACTCTAAATCTCTGCATGATATTATTATTCAATGACATGCATTTATTCCTGTCAGTAATGATTTTCATGGTGCTGTGAAAAGTATTTGAGGATGGAAAGTGCCATTTAGGTTTCCTTGTAGTAAATCTAATCCTTTTCTTATTTCAGATTATCAGAAACCATGTAGTTATCTCATACTCAATTAGGTTTTAAAGTTATTGCCTAAAAAATTCCCATTTGAGTATAGAGATACCTGATCGAATTTTGACTTAGAAGGTATCGCATCTCCAATTTAACGCAGGGTACTGAAAAAGATTATATTAATCTGTATTTATATATGGATTATACACATATAGAATTTATTTATATATTTGCATTTGCAATTTCAAATTGTGTTCAGATTTCCGGGACAGCTATTGTTATCACTCTACCATGTTTTCATTCATGATGAAAAAAATCAGATTAGAAAAGAAGATGAGCTTTTGTGCTTCTTTCCTTGTTGTAATTCTGTGTTGGTTGTAGTTTGAATTAACATTCCCTGTGCCTGATAGTGGTATGGAACCATTGATTCCATTGTGCCTGTCTCTGACAACCAAAAATTCTAATATTTCAGCCTTCCTTTTAGGCATCCAACACTGAAACTGCTTAACACTCTACATTTCTTTCACTTAATTATTTTGAGGTCGATGATTGCAAATTCTCAGATAAGGGCTTCATATATAGTAGCTCTGTGTTTGTGTGATGTTAAACATGACGGTCCAGTATCAGTTCGACATTAGCCAGACAGCAGCTGAAAAATGTAAACAGTGGATTAGGAGGAAGTCTTAGGAAAACCTGACATTAAGAACATACATAGGATTAATTATCATTAGTGAGAAATAATGTAATTCTGCATAAAACCTCCTGGAAAGAGATGTTTGTTTTCTTGTTTTTCTAGGAAGGTATTTTTAAACATCTGTTTAGACTTCCTATTTTTAATACTAAGAGCTCCTCAATGAGGAACAGAAATACACTGGATAATGTAGGTGAGCTGACAGATACTTTTAAGACAATTATATCTGTTTTAGGTGGATAGGAGTTGTAATATCCAGGCTACAAAGACAGGTTACTCTTGCTTGTTTGCTATTTTGTTGTTTTTCTTTGTGAAATATCCCTATTGAAAAGCCTATCAGATTCTTTAATTCTAATTTTATTGTCTGAATATGCTTTAAAAGAAGAAAAAATATACTGAGATAAAATCACCCAAAGAATCCCTTTGTGTTACATATCAAGAGAGAATTCACTCCCTTTAGAGCTTCTAGGCCAGTGTTGTATTCTTGAAAAACTGATAAAGGGGCACATACCACATTTTTAGAAGTTAATTTCCACCTACTACTTTTTGTTTTCTCTGTGCTAAAGGTTGAGAGATTCAATGGTTTATTAATGGGGCCAGGATAATAAACAAGTCTCAGAATTCCCTAGAGTCCTCTGAAAATTCTGCATGTCCTGCATGGAATACCAATGAGGCAATCCTAACATGCACACCTACTGCTAAACTTTGTTTTTTCCAACCTTATAAATAATGAACCTTGAACTTGGAAAATTTTATTGTCAAGGTACTTACTTAAGAGCTTAGCAGTTCTTGAAGTAGTATAAAAGCTCATTAAAATTAATGAAATAAGGATGTTTAATATATTCAACTAGTAACTGAGGGAGGGGAAAAAAGAAGCAAATCAGTTCAAAAAACAGAACAGTGAGTTTCTATTTTCTAAATGCTCCTCGAGCACCCTTAAAGTACATTTTTTTCTGCACAGCTTACAATTGCAATCACACAGCTAGGGAAAACTTAAGAAGTCCTCATTAGGTGTCTCCCATTTTTATTAATCAGGAATACAGATTTTCCCTAAATTTAAATATTTGTAGATACATAACCTATAAATTTAGATAAAATATGAGTAGCTAAACAAAACATCCATGGTCTCAGCCATTAGCATCTCTGATTGGCTGAGGTCTGGAGGCTTGGCTCCGCGCGCCTGTGCTAGGAAAGCTCACAGTGCATTGAGTAATAATTTGTTATCACAGGAAACTCAGGACTTTACTCAAATTATTTACACTTCAGTGAATGAAGTGCCTGCTTTCGCTTGATTTCTTTATGGAAAAACGGGAATTCTGAGCGTTGTTTCCAGCCTATTATGATATTTAAAGATTCAGTTCTTTCTAATCTGATCATTTATGCCAATAAAAAGAAATCAGGATCTTCTGTAGGTTTGGAGTTTTTTTGCAGAAACGATTGTGAATCTCTCTGGAAGAATCAATGAGCATGTAAGCTTCTCCTTTTTAGTGTCTCTTGGCTGTTTAAATATTAATAGTCAAGAGACTGACCTTCAGTCCTGCTGCTGAATCATGGAAGCTGAAAAGTGGAATCAATACCTCTCTGTGCTAATGATTGACTGATCACAGATTGGAAAATTGTCAGCTCAGTTTTCATATGGCTAAGTGCTTGATTTAAGTTTTTCTGTGTTAAAATCATTCCAGTTAGAACCTCAATATAGGATGCAAGTTTCAACATGTTGATGTAGGATGTACGTAAAATTGTTGTTGAACTGGGAACTGAAAGTTCAGATACAAAAGTCTCATTAATCTAGTCTAGTTAAGCTTCATCACTTCTGCTGAATTCAGTGGGGCTACTCCTAGGCTCAAAGCCGAGCACATGCATAAGCGTTCCTCTTGAAGGATGTACTGCTGGTTTTTAAGAAATGAGAATTTCATTAGCATTGCAGAGTGCTAACTAGCACTGTCTTTTCCTTCTTTTCACAGAGATACGGTTATGGTGGATGGGTACAGCTGGACCATCACCTCAAGGTTTGGGCTGTTTGGTGATTTAAACTGATCTTGTTTTGTCGTCAGGAATACAAACTCAGAGTAAATCTGTTAAAAAGTGGCAATGGGATTGCCTGTGTTTTTGATACAGATTTCTCTAGAGATCTATGTTGTATGAAGTAATGTCACTCCAATCCTAACATAACTCTGTAGAAATTTCTGCTTGAAAGATGAAACTCACATTATTTTGAATGAGCCTGACTCCATTTTTCATCATCATCTCATTTTAACACTCAGAATGGGTACCATTCTGGGTCTCATGGGTCTCATGAATTCTTTTAAAGAAGACAGGTCAGCCTAAAGCTGAAATGTGTCCAGAGAACAGCAGTTCAAATAACCAGAGGGCTGGAGCACCTCCCCTGTGAGGACAAACTGAGCAAGTTGATGTTGTTCAGCCTGGAGAAGAGAAGGCTCCAAGGTGACCGTATAGCAGCTTTCCGATATCTGAAGGGGACCTACAAGAAAGCTGGGGTAGGGTTTTTTTCATCCGTGCATAGCTAGAGGACAGGGGGAAATGGTTATAAACTTGAAGAGGGGAGATTTAGGTGAGACATTAGGAAAAAATTCTTTCCTGTGAGTGTACCGAGATGCTGGAACAGGTTGCCCAAGGAAGTTGTGGCTGCCCCATCCCTGGAAGTGTTTAAGACCAGGCTGGATGGGGCCCTGAGTAACCTGATCTAGTGAAGGTGTCCCTGCCTATGTAGGGGGCTTGGAACTAGATGATCTGTAAGGACCCTTCCAACTCTAGCCATTCTATGATTCTATGACTACATGTGTAATTTTTTTAGTTAAATGCAGTCATCTTTACAAGAAGCAAAACCAAAAGGGGCTCTTATTGTTATAAAGTTAAAGAAGTCAGATGTGAAAATGTCTTCACACGTGAGTGAAAAAGTCATTTCTGTAACTTCATGACAAGGAGAAGAAGTATCAGAGCAATAAGGACAATCCATGGGCTTGGGGACCATTTTATAGAAAAGCAGGAGCATAAAGTTTATTGGCAAGTAAAAGGCAGACTGGGTGTGATTTTATTTCACCTTTTTATCACTACCCACCATTAACTTTGCAAAGGTAGTTCCAAGCTACATTAGTACAACTGGAATAATATGTCTCCAGGTGCCATGAGTCTGTGCTAACATTTAGAATCCATCCCATTGGTACTGAAATTAGCAGAATACATTTATTTACTGTGATGGGTACAGAACTGGCTTGATTTGGATCTCAGACTAGAATAAATTGGCAGTAATTTCAGTGACATTCACAGTGACACAACAGTGTACAACTTATAAAAGCAAGATCAAAATGTTGATCTTTTGGTAAGAGTATTAAAAAATTACCAATATTAGTGCTTTTCTTACAGAGAGGTAAGGCTGACATGGCAAAATAATTCCCTTGTGCATTACCATGTACATTAACTGTACCAGCTAGTTTTAAACATGTTTTCTGTTACCAGGTAATAAAGTTGTCAGTCAGATATCCCTGTCTGTCTCGAACCCTGTCCCAGGAAGACAGCTTCCTCCTGTCACCTGTCAGCTCCCACTCTTAGGAATCTTTTGGAGAGCCTGTCACTGCAAATGGCTTTGTCCTCTGCAAAGAAGGAGATCAGAAATATGGCATTAAAAGTAGTTCTCAAGAGAGTAGTGATATACACACAGTGTTATTCTCTGACATGCTCTTAAATGCCTAACACTCATTCATGAAAAACGTCCACAGAGTATGAAGGCTGGGACCAAGAATGAAGAGGAGGCAAATATCATGCTGAAATTTCAGTCCTGAGTCTACACAAGCATAGGAGGGGAGAACAAACCACCTGCCGAAGCAAAGTGTGGATGGCACAGCTTCTGAAACACTTGGCAGGTGCAGGAAGGATGGAATTGTTGGAGACATTTTTAGCTGCTTAGCTGTTTGTTACAGGTCTGACGCTAAAATTCCTTGCTAAAAATAGTTGGCGGAGGAACTTTGTGGCAAGTCAATAATAGCCTTCTATACTCTGCAGAGAATTCTGTCTAGCCTACTTATGTCTGAAAACATTGCGTGAAAAAAGCGCATGGAAAAATAAAATCCTTTTCAGATGTCTGGAGCTGGGGACGTTACCTGCTGAGATTAGAAAAAAAGCAGAAGTGTCTCATATTCTGTGGAGAAGAATCAAGGTCTAACTGGAAGAAAATAATTACAGGCATTTTTTTTTAAAGTGCAGTTTGGGATGTGACTGAGTACTAATGGGATAATTTTAAATGTAGCTTGTTGAACCAAATCAGGCTGCTGGTCTTAGTTCTTAAATCTTTGTTGCTTAATTTAATCTTAACAAAGCCTTAAATATCAGATAATGTATAGAATAGAATAGAATAGAATAGAATAGAATAGAATAGAATAGAATAGAATAGAATAGAATAGAATAGAATAATGGCATTATTCAGCTGTGTTTTAGCAAGTTGTATTAAACTTACAGATTAAAATCTCACCTCTTTTATGGTATTTTCAGCACTGCATCCATTGCTTTGGAACCTGGAGCTTTTTTCCCTAGTCTGTGTTTCATTCTTACTACTGCAAAAAAACTCTGAGATTTGTTTCCCAGTTGAGGTGTCTGAGTAATTTTTCATGTTAAAAACACTAGGTGCAGGTCAGTGCCAGTGTCTGGAGACTATAGCGATATCACTGACTTCACAGTCAGTGTTGCTGTTGCGGCCACCTGTCAGTCTCCTTTTTTCCAAGCTAAAGAGACCCAGCTCCCTCAGCTTTTCCTCATAGGGTAAATGTTGCACTCCATCATCTTTATGGCTCTGTGCTGGACTCTGTCAAGTGGTTCCATGTCCTTCTTGAGCCTAGGGGCCCAGAACTGGACACAATATTCCAGGATCTGCTAACCACCCCCATTCTGATCCACCTCAGGATGCCGTTGGCCTTCTTGGCCACGAGGGCACATTGCTGGCTCACGGTCATCCTGCTGTCCACCAGGACTCCCAGGTCCCTTTCTCCTACAGTGCTCTCCGACAGGTCAGTCCTCAACCTATACTGGTACCTGGGGTTGTTCTTGCCCAGATGCAAGATTCTACACTGCCCTTGTTATAGTTTGTTCCCCACTCAACTCTCCAGCCTGTCCAGGTCCTGCTGAATGGCAGCACAGCCACTCCTCCCAGCTTTGTGTCATCAGCAAACATGCTGACAGCACACTCTAATCCCTCATCCAAGTCATTAATGAGTGGATTGAATAATGCTGGTCCCAGTACTGAACCTTGGGGGACTCCACTAGATACAGGCCTCCAACTAGACTCTGTCCCATTGACCACTATCTCAGCATTTAAGTATAAGCAATGTCAAAGCTACTAGTAAAATTACAATCTATCTGTTACTATTTTCAGTATTAGCAAGAGAAAATATATGTGAGCAGATCAGCTGCTATGTTATAGCTAAGTCTGAGGAAAGAACTAAGTTGCTTGTGTTCACAAAAATCCTCCCACAATCTATATATATGTTGTGCAATGCTCAGTTCTACTCTTTCTCTATACTCACACCCCAAAGAGTGTTCTGGTTACAAGGCACCAATGCACTGATCTTGTTTTAATGTATGAAAATCAATGGCTGGAGGAAACCTTATTGTCGGGTTGGAAAATCAAATTTAAAAGTACCTGAAGTATTTTACCAGAGAACTATGTAGTTGTTATGACTGGCTGCAATATTTCAAGTAATTTTCACAACCTGTGATGCACTGAACAAGTAACTTGACAGTTTGCCAAGGCAGCACAATTAGATTTGTTGAAGAGGGCTTTAAAATATTCATTAGGGCAGTGTATTTGTGAATGATGTATGAAGTTAGTAACAAATTCAAGGTTAAAAAGTCTGACTTCTCAGAAGGAGGGAACAGAAACTCAGCTCCGTGACAACTTGTGAAATTCCATGAGTTATTTCTGGATTAGCATACTAGTAGTAAGTATTCTGACTTAATAAGGTTGGGTTTTTTGAGAGAAATAGACATGATCCTAAATAAACCAATTTTGTGAAGACAAGTAAAGTAGCTTTTGGAGAAAAAGAATTCTCTTTCCAGAAGGGTCAGAAGACTGCCTGGCACTTAGCTTGTTTAATGTGAACTTGTTATGGACATGTTTAATGTGAACTTGTTGTTAACCATGAGCCAGCAATGTGCTGTCATGGCCAAGAAGGTCAGTGATCTCCTGGCTTACTATAAGAGTGTGGCCAGCAAGTCAAGGGAGGTTGTCCTCCACCCCTGCTCTGCCCTATTGAAGCCACATTTGGAATACTGTGTCTAGTTCAGTGTTGCCCACTTCAGGAGAGACAAGAAACTATTGGAGAGATTACAATGGAGGAAGATGAAGGTGTTGAGGGGATGGAGCACCTCTTTTATGAGGAAAGGCTGAAAGACTTTTAGTGGCTGTTTAGCCTGGAGAAGGGAAGACTGAGAGGGGAACTTATCAATGCTTATCAGTATGTAAAGCACAATAGGAGAGCACCAGTCTCTTTTCAGTGGTGCCCAGTAGAGGCAATGGGCATAAACTAAAACACAGGAAGTTGCACATGTGAAAAAGCTTCTTCACTTTGAGGATGACAGAGCACTGGAACAGCCCACGTTGGTTGAGGCCTTTCCCTATCTAGAAGCTTTAAAACACCTCTTGGCCACATTCTTGTTCAAGCTGATCTCAGTGAACCTGCTTTAGCAGGAGTTGGACTAGGCAATCTCAGAGGTCCCTTCCTTCTCCTACCATTCTGTGATTCTGTAAAGCTGAAGGAATAGCTCCTGTATCTCCTCGTGTAGTTTTCAGTTTTCAGATGCAGATGCAGTCTGTTGTCTGTCCAGTACATTTGCTGCATGACCACTTTAACCCATCCCAAATACACAGGGTCATGTGGATCTTCTGACTTTCATCCATTTATCCCTATAGTAGCTTCAAGCAACCAAGAAATACCAAGAGCTTGCAAGGATTGGTGAATTCTGCAAGTGTAAGGCAACAGAAAGACAGTTTAGTCTGTCTTTACAAGTCCCTATGTGGATACCTGTGTACATTTGCTTTGTCATTGTGATGACACTGTGCCTCTTTGGACAACTGACAATTCAATAAAAAATGAAGTTCAGAAGGGAAGTTTCCATGTTCATAGTTAACAGAATAGTATTTAATTCCATGACCTTTATAATATTTTGAACTTAGTAAGTTTGGGAATAGGTGGCATATTGGGAAGGTATTACACTAGTTCAGGTAACATAATATTTAAGGTTTATAGTGTGTTTAGATTTTGTTTGGTTTGGGGGTTTTTTTTCCCAAATACAAAGACAACATGATAGGTCTCCTTTTGTCTGAATATCACTGGTGATACGAAACAGCTGGACTGACATGAATAGAGTTGCACGATTATTTCTGTAGTTACTGGAATAATCACGATGCTATTGACTTTAAAAGAACACACACATACCCAAAGGGGAAATTTAGCACAGATGTAATTAGAGCATTGTTTTGAGGTCAAAATTTGGTTTGAGGATAAACTGGCATTAAGGTACCTGGTGTCTTTTCCAAACAAATGTAGACTGATAGACATTGTGAAAGAAATGAAGAAGAAAATGTGAACTATAAAGGGCTGTTTTATTAATGACTATTTTTAAATAGTCTTTGATTAAAAATACCTACTGAATAAAAATAAAAGAACAGAATTCTGTCAGTGAATTTCTGTAGGGAGTACAATACACTCAGGCGACTATAAATTGGCATGCAGTACTTTGTCACATTTATAATATATGAAAATGTCATTTCACAGGGACAGGCAAAGATGATGAAGGATGGAAAGGTTTTTAGAGTAATTCAAGAGAACTGCTGGGATCCGGAAGTACGGATTAAAGAAATGGACCTCTCAGGTACCTCCATAACAGAACTGAAATCATTGTGTCTCATTTAGAGTAACAGCAACTTCTCTGTTAGTGCATGTGAAAATACTCAGTAAAAATATCATAATCATAAGGTTTAGTATATTGGTCAATTAGTTTAAATTACACTGGTCAGTTAGTTGAAAGTCTGTGAAAACTGGTATGCTTTATATTCAGATTGAAATAGAGCATGTTCCCATAAACTTCCTCATTTTCAATAGCAGTTTATTCCCCATGTGGGCTCATTACTTTTGGCAGGGTATTTAAGGCAGTAAGGAACTAGTTGACATAGGTAAGGATGACTGACTCTAACACTGCAGGTATGGAAGTGATTTACATAAAACCCTTTTGGTTTAGTTTCCAAATGTTAAAATTATCCTGGTTACTCATAGGATTTTTTGTATGTTTCCTTTTCTAATACTTTTTTCAGATATTGCAACTTCATTCAATATTCTTGCTAGAGGGCTCTGAGCCTAGAGTACAATTGCTTTCTCAGAAAAGAGGGTCTTTCCAATATAGAAAAAGAATTTAAACAGATACCAAATTTGCAAAGTTATTTTACATTAAGTCATTTATATAACACTAAACAAAGTTTGCAAGATGGGAGAATGAAGATGAGAGAAGGAACTTTTCATCTGATCAATCATCTTTATTGCTTCTTATTAATGCTGTAATCCAGTACTCTGTTACTAAAGATTACTTTTTCCTCTGCTGAGGCTTGAATAATTCCCTCCATCAGTTTTTCAGTAGACACAACCTCGATTTCTTCTCCAACTTTACATAATGGATAAACATCTGAATCACTTCAAAGAGCAGCTATTTTATAAGTAGTGGTTTTTATTATTGTTTCCTTCTCTCACGGGATGGCATATTAGGAGACATTTTGGGTCATTCTCCTTATGGAGGATTGCTGCAAAACATAACATAGGCCAGTCTGGAACCTAGAGGTCTGATGGGCAATTTCTGTAAATGTAATTTAGATCATTTTCAGCTACTTCATTTTCACCCTGGAGAAGTATTTCAAATTCCAGCCATTAGACATTTAGTGGGAATGCTAGAATGTCTTTGCAGCGTCTCTGAAGTGTGCTCCCCCAACTAGAGAGTAACTCATCTCTGAGTTAGCTCAGGGATTTGGGGTATTACCATGTCATTCAGACACAGGGTGGATCATAAATAGCCTTAGGGCATCTTTCCTTTCAGATATTTCCCTCAACACTAATGACAAATTTCCACAAAATAATTCTACCCCATCTATTTGCTGTAGACAAAGGGAAAACACAACAGCAATTTCTTTCAAATCTTTGCAACAGCTCTCCAGAAAAAAAATTGTCTCATCTAGCCAACATCACGCTATCTCTTGGATACACAAACTAAACTTGGATTAAAAAATAAGTGTAAAGCTGTGTGTTACAGCACCATCTGGTGACTTTTGCCATAAAAATGTCTCCTCTTATCGCAGCTCTCCAGAGATGCTGGCATCAGACAATTAAGTGTAAAAAAGAGTCTTAGTGCTTTTCATTCTAATTGTTCATTTAATAATGAAGTCTACGGGCCCCTTTTACTCCTTTTCAGTTTACAAAGTTGTAGCTACTTACTGCAAAGACCATTTTCTTCAACACAGGCCTAGGTAGTCTATACCCAAAAGTGTAACCTCCAAACACAGAGATAATTTTGGAACAAAGATGGAAGGAACCACACTAGTACTGGTCACTGTATGTTATTATGACTCAGAGAGGTAACTTACAGCTTAGCTGCTCTAAGGCTTTGTGCAATGCTTGAGAATTCTTGTCAGTGGTAAGAAATAGTAGCCAATGTACTAGAGACTAAATTAGATTGCAGAATCACGTGTCCTAGGTCTGTTTGGTATCCAAACTTGTCTCTTGATCCACTCAACAAACAAGCTGTAAAGCTAATTCAATAAAACAAGTCATAAAGGTAATTAACATCACAGTTCTGAAACACAAATTGTCACTGTTTAGATGGAGGAAATACTTCTGTTAATCCTAAGTGCCTTTTCTTACTATTTTATCATTTGTAAAGCCCTCTAAAGAGTACCCTCTTTAGAAGTAGAAGTTTTTGTGCTGATTCTTCACAGAATTAAAGAACCACAGAATTACTGAGGCTGGAAAAGACCTCTAAGATAATCAAGTCCAGCCCATGACCTAGACCATGGCCCTAAGTGCCACATCCAGTCTTTTCTTAAGCACGTCTAGGGATGGGGACTCCACCATCTCCCTGGGCAGTCCATTGCAGTGTCTAATTACCCTTTCCCTGAGGAGGTGCTTCCTAACTTTCAACCTAAACCTCTCTCGCCATGTGCAACTTCAAGCCCTTCAACTTGTTCTATCACTAGTTGCCTGGGACAAGAGCCCAACTCCCACCTGTCTACAGCTTCCTTTCGGATAGCTGCAGGGGATTATTATGGTCAAAGTGTAGGACCCTGCACTTGGCTTATTAAACCTCAGTCTGTTGGCCTCTGTCCATTGACCCAGTCTGTCAAGATCTCTCTGCAGCATCTTCCTGCCCTCCAGCAGATCCACACTCCCCCCTAGCTTGGTGTCATCTGCAAATTTACCAAGGGTAGACTCGATCCCCTCATCTAGGTTATCAAAAAAGGTGTTGAATAGAACGGGGAACAGTACTGATCCCTAGGGAACACCACTGGACACCAAATGGCTGCAGCACCATTCACAACCACTCTCTGTGCTTGGTCATCAAGCCAGCTTTTAACCCAGCGGAGAGTGAACTCATCCAAGCCATGGGCTGCCAGCTTTTCCAGCAGGATGCTGTGGGAACTGTATCGAAGGCTTTGCTTCTTCCTAAAGCTAGGAATTTGCTCAAAACTGTAAAAGTGGACTGAAACCACTTACAGTGCTTACTGTGGAAAGCTTGATGAATGTTGTCAACCACACTAATCAAGTGTCTGTTAGCATAGCCATAGATATTACAACCTAGGCTGTACCTTGGTTGTAGACCCAATCCTTAACTTCAGACCATTGCTGCTGTACATAATATTCATCAAATCCTGTAAGAGAGGTGCCTGAGTCAGCTCTTCCTCTTCTTCCTACTTAAAATATTGAGGAGGATACATCATTTTCTTAAACATTCAAGTGCTTTGGTAAGGTCGTTGCTTCAGAAGAAACTATTTTTGGGGTGGTTTCTGCCATCTTTTGCATTAATAGTTTCTAACTACTAATTGCTAACAGTTAGTACTTACTACCAACCAAGTTAAATTTGTAATGCACAACAAAATATGTGCAGAAATACAGTCAGGCCTAACATTATTACCAGAAAATGCAGCTTTGCATGTAACTGCTTAGCAAAGTCCTAATGATTGTTTATTGTTTCTTCTGTTAATCTGCTAGGCTTGTTGTGCCCATTCCTGTAACCTGTGATTCTGTGATTTGGTTTTGAACAGAAACCCAACAGCATAGACTTTATTCTCTTTGTTTTCTCTAAAAATAAGCAGATTTTCTTATACGTACAACCTCCATAGTCCAGACCCAGGATGCATGAAACCTATCACACTGTACCCTTGGATAACACTTGAGAAAATACTGTTTAACAACCATTGATAACACAATATTATTTATCTTTCAGATAACTTACGTATTTATTAATCATGTATTATAAACATGATCCCAAAGTAAACTTAAGAGACTGTGTTCAGTTGGATTAACTGAATTGGGTTAGTCACACATTACATTCATGTATCTATGAGTAACATTAAGTCACTCTTTAAATTAATTTAACATGTGCATATCTAGTACTTCTAAAATAAAAATACTTATTTTCACAAACAATCTAGTATTAATATAAAGCATTAGTTTTCTTTGTACTTAGCATAAACATTGAATAATAATAATAATCTGATTGTTTATTGCTATAATCCTTAATTAGCAAAATATATATATTCTATCCAAGTCACTGTTAAATCAGTCTTTCTTACTGCTAAAGCTTTTTGCCTTTTATGTTCCTGAAATAAAAAGTAATTATTAATTAATTAATTAATTAGAAATACGTGCTTTCTTATTTTTAACAGTTTAGCAAAAACAAAAAAAAAAAAGGAAATATTAAAATCTGATTTTTCTTACTCAGGAGTCACAGTCCAAGTCCTTTCCACGGTCCCGGTAATGTTCAGCTACTGGGTAGGTTCCTACTAGCATATTTTGCCATTCATGTGTTACAAAATTATTTAAAAATAAATGCATTCTCCTATAAATCAGGTGATTGAAGAAATCAGTGGAGCACTGAAGCAAATGGGGAGCTGTTCTACTGTGAAAAACAAAAGGCAAAAAAATAGTCCAGAAATCAGAAGAGCCAACAAGGTGTCTGGGCAAAGCTCCACTCAGTAAGAAAGGAGACAACACCAGAATTTCTTCTGGGGGACTTAGGAGGGTAGCTGGAAATGAGAAGAGGGAATTTACACAGCTCGGTAGACATATACATACAGATCCCATGAAAGCTAGACTCAGTCAGTATGTTCTCATGAAAAAAAGAAATAAAAGAGATATTTTTGGTCTTGTCCCACTTTCTTTTAAGTGTGGCGTGGGACTCATTGACCTAGAATGCTTTGGAACTTAAAATGAAATGGCAAACTTAAGATGTTCCCTGCGTGGTGCTCTTTAATGTATGAAAGAACTAAAAATAGTCTGAGAAGATAAATCATAGCAAAATGCTGTTGTAAATACATTCTCCATTGGACTAATTAGCTATGTGTACAATCTGAGTTGTAATATGTAAACAGACACTAAAAAGCAACGGGTTAAGTTCACAGATAAATGGTACACTGATCTTCTGAATTTTTGTTGGGTGACGTCGTTAAAATTTTATACTGGTATTTAAGAGAATATTTGTCATTAGATATATTTTGGGGTTGAAACTGAAAAACTGAGTGTATGGATATTGCAGTTCCCTTATCAGAATTATGAATGTTGTCTCCTTCTAAATGTTAGAGAAGTTTTCTCAGGTTTTCCCTCTAGAATTTTCACACTCCAGCATCGTACATCTTTCATTTTAATGTCTTTAACTCCAGCACTAGGAGAGTAAATATTCACTGCTGTGTTTAAAAATTATATGCTGAAGTTTTTGCATTGGGGTGAACAAGAACAAAGACTGTTTTACACAAAAGAGCAGATGCTCAAGTGCATCAGCAATCTGGGCTTTATTACGCTCATCCTGAGCAGTAAAGGCGAGAGCAGCTGATAAAATATTCAAGATGAGAAGCAGAACTGCACCCAGAGGTTTTAAAGTGAGGCAGATTTTAGCCCTACTGGTTTCCAGCTATTCAGAACTGCAAAGTAAATTCTAGGTTCAAACCCCATCTCTGAATTGTTTGCAGTGACTTTTATCCAATATCTTCCAGAGGTGGATAACATTTTGAGAGCTATATTTTAATGTACTATTCTACTTAATATCTTACCAGGCCAAACCTCAGGATACTTTAGATCTAGCCCAGATATTAAATAATGACTTAGCTGCTACAGTAAAAAAGTACCCCAAGAGGTTTATCGGCTTGGGTACGTTACCTTTGCAAGCTCCAGACCTGGCTGTGAAGGAAATGCACCGCTGCGTGAATGAACTCGGATTTCCTGGAGTACAAATAGGATCTCATGTCAATGAATGGGACCTGAATGCTCCGGAACTGTATGATATTTACGCTGTGAGTAAATGCTTCTTTTCTTATTCTGGGGAGTTTTGTGATACGGAATTCTGCCTAAAAATACCTTGGGCCATATTCAGTCATCAACTAAATTAGTAGGTACCTTAAAACAATTGAGCCTTCTGATCTAATTAGTGATCAAAGAGATTCAGCTTTAACTATATCTGGTAATTTGTTGAAGGATATAATGGCTATAAAATGTTCTAAAGCATACTTTATAATAATGAATAACAAAATGTTCTATGGTGTGAATTCTCACTGTAGGTTGCCATCTTGGTTTGTGAGGATAAGTGCAGTTTCAAATAAAGCACTCTGCACTGCTTGCTTTTGGGTTAATTTACTCTGTCCAGTCCTATTGAGGTTACTGACAAAACTCCCTGAGATTTTCAAAAATATCTACAAAGCCAAAGTACCATACAGAATTATACAAATGGGACCGAAAGTTCCAAACTGAATGCATTGACTATGAAATTAATTTTAAGATTGCATTGCTTAAATAGCCTGAGATCCAGATGAGGATGGCCGTTTGTCTAAATTAGGGGGTTTAATCATACATTCTAAATCTGTGTCACAGGTTATTATATTTGTCAGCTTGAACTTGACCCATAGACATTGTTTTACCAAATACTCAATTTATGTAATAATTGTGTTAGTGCAGCACCTGGACCACTTGTTTTTATGGTCATATACAGTTAGCTATCAACTTCCAATTTTGGAGATGCACAGAAACACAGAATCACATTGTGGCTTAGGTTGGAAAGGATTCCTGCAGATCACCTCGTCCAATACGCTGCTCAGGAAGGGCCACTTAGAGCCTACCAATGCCCAGATGGCTTTCAAATATCTCCAAGGATGGAAACTCCACAAACTCTCTGGGCAACTCATACCAGTGCTCAGTCACCATCACAGTAAAAGTTTCCTGATGTTCAGAGGGAACTTTCAGTGTTGGTGCCTGTTGCTTCTGGTCCATCAAAGGGCACCACAGAAAGGACTAACAACCACCCACATTGCACCTTCAGGCATTTATACACATTGATGAGATAGAATCATAGAATCATAGAATCATAGAATCATTAGGGATTGGAAGGGACCTCGAAAGATCATCTAGGCCAATCCCCCTCACACACCAGGATCACCTAGACCAAGCCACAGGAACACATCCAGGTAGGTCTTAAATATCTCCACTGAAGGAGACTCCACAATCTCCCTGGGCAGCCTGTTCCAGCGCTCTGTCGTGTTCACTGGGAAGAATTTCCCTTTCAGGTTGATGTGGAGCCTCCTATGTTCCAGCTTACACCCACTGCCCCTTCTCCTATGACTAGATGACATTGAAAAGAGCCTGGCTTCATCCTCCTGACACCCATCCCTCACACATTTATAGACATTAATGAGGTGACCCCTCAGTCTCCTCTTCTCCTAGGCTAAAGAGACCCAGCTCCCTCAGCCTCTCCTCATAAGAGAGGTGCTCCACTTCATCATCCTTGTTGCCCTACGCTGGATTCCCTCCAGCAGCTCCACATCCCTCCTGAACTGAGTGGCCCAGAACTGGACACAATACTTGAGATGCGGTCTCACCAGGGCAGAGTAGAGAGGGAGACGCACCTCTCTCGATCTGCTAACCACCTCCATTCTGATCCACCCCACGATGCTGTTGGCCCTCTTGGCCACAAGAGCACACTGCTGGCAAGACTCTACACTTACCCTTGTTATACTTTATTACATTTCTCTCTGCCCAGCTCTCCAGCCTGTCCAGGTCTTTCTGAATGGCAGCACAGTCTGCAGGGGTGTCAGCAACACCACCCAGCTTTGTGTCATCAGCAAACTTGCTGACAGTGCACCCTAATCCCTCATCCAAGTGATCAGTGAATCCCACTGAACCAATGAATCAATGAGATCCCTCGGAACCTTCTCTGCTCAGGGCTAAACAGTCCCAGTGGTCTCTGTGTTTCCTTATAGGAGCATTGCTTCAGTCCCTTCATCACCTTGGGACTCTCTGCAGTAGTTTCACATCCCTGTTGCACTGAGATCCCTCTCTTGCACGGGGATCTCTCTCTTATACAGTATGTGGTTTGGCTTATGTTTTTCAGACATGGGAAGTAACCTTTATCAGTTTTAGAAACATCTCTGGATAATAAGGATTGTGAAATTAAGCCATAGTTGATAATGATCTTTATCAATCTACAGTTACCGAGTTGCTATTTTTAGATTACAAACATAGATGGCAATTACTCCCTACACTCCAAAAGCTGCAGCTTTATTTATGCGTGTGTGGGTAAACGTACCCAAATTTTTCAAATGTGTGATAATCTCCTTAGCAACAAGAGAAGGTCCAGAACACATCTGCCAAAACGAAGCAGTCAAATCCTGGTTAAGCATATGAATGACTCTGATGACTATATATTGAAATACAAGCACACACTTTACTCAGTCACAATCAGCATCCTGTACTGTTCTTCTGTTTTCCCTTCCAAACATGTAATTAATTTGGGGAAAATTAATATACTTGAGTAGAGGTGGATTATTGATCAGAATAAGGCTGGGTTTCAAACACTTACGGTGGACTAGGAACAGTTTTAGCCTGACAGAGGCCAAAGGGGACTAGTGTAGTGTAACAGCAATGAAAATTCCTGAAGGCTGCTGGAAAAAAAATCTGCAAAACTATCCCAAAACAGTTCTATAGAGCATTATGAGAATTCATCCTCATCCTCGCACTTAAACCAAAAGAATGCCAGTGTATCAGGAACAGCGTGGTCAGCAGGAAAAGGGAAGTTACCCTGCCCTGGTACTTGGCCCTTGTGAGGCCTCACCTCAAGTACTGTGTTCAGTTCTGGGCCCTTCTTTACAGGAAAGGCTTCGAGATGCTGGAACATGTCCAGAGGAGAGCTACTGAGCTTGTGAGGGGTTTAGAGAACAAGTCATATGAGGAGAGGCTGAGGGAGCTGGACAGGTTTAGTTTGGAGAAGAGGAGGCTGAGGGGACACCTAATTGCCCTCTACAACTACTGGAAATAAGGTTGTAGAGAGGTGGGCATTGGCCTCTTCTCTTTAGTAACTAAGGACAAAACCAGGGGAAATGGTCTGAAGTTGAGGCAGGGGATGTTTAGATTGGCTATTAGGAAGAAATTCTTCACAGAAAGAGTGGTGAGGCACTTGAACAGCCTTCCCAGGGAGGTGGTTGAGTCACCGTCCTGGAGGTAATTAAGAAATGTGTAGACATGGTGCTTCACGACCTGCTGTAGTGGCAGTCACGTAGGGGGTTATTTTGTGTTTGTTGATCAGTCAGGTATTTCAGTGTTCAGGTATTTAGGGTTGTTGCTGTTGTGGGTATGTTTGGACTTGGAGATCTAGGAGGTCCTTTCCAACCGTGATTACTCCATGGTTCTGTGAGCAGAGTCTTGTACTGCAGGACGACTGACAAACACAGCTAGAAAAGCATTTTTGTACTGCATTGATCTGAGGAACACTTGTCTTACTAACAAGGTAGCATCATCAGTATTTCCAATTCTGTAGTCGGACAAAGAACTGTGAAACTGAGTGAGAACTCTGTGATGTGGCCCAGAGGGGTAAATATAACTATTGCTTACAGTTCTTACTTCTGGGCCAGTTTTCACTACCAGTACAAATGCTGCGTACAGTTTTGCAGGTGATCTTTAGTACATGGCTAGGAACTAAGATGCATTTGGTGTGATTAGTCAAAACTGAGAACTTTTCTTTTTGATGCAGGCTGCTGAAAAATTAAATTGCTGTCTCTTTGTGCATCCCTGGGACATGCAGATAGATGGAAGGATGTCCAAATATTGGTTTCCCTGGCTAATAGGTGAGTGTGTATTTACTTTGCTTAATCTACACTTAGAAACTGCCACTGGATTATATCGAGAAGATTGCTGCAAAGGTACCAGTACAGAGAACTATATGGTTTTCCTATCAGTTTTTTAAAATGAAATACTATGATTAAAACTGTTGTGTAGATGGGTTTGGCTTCTTTAGTCTGTCTAACTTTTAAATACCTGGAATTAGAATTACTAAGGCTAGCAACAGAATCTAGTATTCTCTTTTGTCCTAAATACAAGGAACAGATTATTGTGGAACAGTTGATGGTCTCTGAAATGAGCCTCCAAAAAAGAATGTGAATAAATGAGGGAGTAGGCAAGCCCAAACATTACTTCCTAGACTATTTCTTGGACTATTTCCTAGAAATAGGTTGATCAGAGAGGAAATAAAACTAAGTTCACATCAACTATAGTTGAGACAGCATATACTCTGAAAGCTCCCTGTAGATGCAGGAAATTACCCAGTTTGGTTTTTTTCCTCCATCTGCTAGGTAAATCAGAACAACACCAAGTAACAGGAGGTAGGTTATATTGCTACCTAGAAACATTCAGACCTGATTCCACCCCCACTTATCCTGTTTTGCACTCTTTCACGTGGCTTTGCACTGCCTCCAAGAGAGGTGCTGTGAAAAATATACAGAATATAGATACAACACACGTTCTGCAAAATACACTAGAAAATCTTAGTGTCCAAATCACCAGTGCATTATGCTAAAGCAATATGAACTAGTCCCAACTGCTGCAGGATCAACTACACAAATATTAGGAGATTAAAATTATTGCCTTTATTTAGCATGGTCTAATTGAAAGATTTTCCTAGAAAGCCTAATGAGGCTTTGCATCTGAGCTTATGGTAAAATACTTATGAAAGACAACCTCCTGAGCTGGATAGGTATTGCTATTCCCCACAGAGGAGGGAAATTCCGTTCCTAATTTCAAATTAGATGTCTGAAATTAGGCACCTAAATGGCATGACACTCTACATTTAGGTGTGCTCAGAAACTCAGGCCTGATATAGGAAAATAAATTGCCGTTATGTTTCTAACATTGGCCATCAAAGTTACCCAGTGGCAAAGGAAAAAGAGTTATTTCTAAACTGTAGGAACTGGCATCATGTCATAACTAACCCTCAAATGTGTGCTGGAATATCCACTGATGTATCTGCTCCACTTCCCACACAAAAGAAACCCAGAAGCACAGGTGAGAAGATAACTTGGTGCATTCCAGACTTGTCTTTGAGCTAGACCGTGTAGTTCAGGACATACCCAACCTGCCTGTCAGCTGTCCCAGTGGTGTGAGATAAAAATGTGACTTAGAATTGATGTACTTCTGGTTCTGTGTCCTCATTTCAGTTAGTTAACCTTCAGCTCCATGTTCCTCCAATAAGAATAATGCATGACCTTTGGCTGTTGCTTTGTGACTACTGTTTTTTCAGTAGGGTAATGGCCAATTGAAGAAAATTAAGGTAACATTCAAAACTCAAATAGGAAAATAAAAAATAAAGCTGTCATACAATAAAGCTTTCCATGTGCTTAGGTATGCCAACAGAAACAACCATGGCTATTTGCTCCATGATTATGGGAGGAGTCTTTGAAAGGTTTCCGAAGCTGAAAGTTTGCTTTGCGCATGGAGGTAAGTAATGTGCCAGGTGTAGCTGAGCACAGTGCAATTATATTTTGTGCTAACAAGGTTATCTCTTTAAGCCTGGCACCAGCTGAGTACTGTTATCCCAAAGAAGATAATCTGTCAGATTGGCTGCTTGTTCAAACACTCTCTAGCCAATTTCAGTGTTTGAACTGTTTTAAAGGAAACAAGGAAGAAAAGGAGACACAAGATAGTTTGCAGAAGGGACAAGGGTGCAGCAGAAGGAATTTGGGCATCACAGTAGTGAAGAAATGGGAAAAAACAGAGGAAGAAGCTAATGAAGGGGAAGGAATAAAAACACTTGTTTCTAAATCTCTGACCATAAAACTTAGGGCTTGTTGTTCATACTATGGCTTATGTTCCCCCTGCGTATTTTAAACTTCTGTTACTCAAAACTGTTTACTGGCAGGTGGAGCTTTTCCATACACAGTGGGGCGAATCTCTCATGGATTCAACGTACGCCCTGATTTGTGTGCAATGGATAATAAGGTGGATCCGAGAAAATACCTTGGTTCATTTTACACAGACTCTCTTGTCCATGATCTTGGTGCACTAAGGCTGCTAACAAGTGTAATAGGAGAGGTGAGTTTTAATGCTTCCAGAAGCAGGTGGGTCATTCTTTTTTTAAATCTCAGTGAGAAAGAAAAAGGAGTACAAGAAAATAGTAAAATCAAGACCAGAGCTATTATAAATGGGTGGGCCATGATGATCATATTTTTACTATATAGAGTTATTGAAATTGTGGTTTTATTCCAGGGAACCGTGTGCTGTGAATCTTCGTTGAGCTATGTTAGTTCCTTGTGTAAGGTTGTTTGGGATGGGATGGCAACTAGACTGCTTCCTTGTTTTCAAATGGTTCAATTTTCAAATGCAAGTGTATACTTGCAGAAATCAAACTTTATTTCCACTTGGGCAGAAAAAAGATAATAAATAAAGGACGGGGAGGATCGTGGCGGGCACATCATGGGTTTGCAACAATATTCCAATGGATCATGACAAATCAACAAGAGATTTCTTTACTGAAAGAGTTGTCAGGTACTGAAACGGCCTGCCCAGGGAAGTGGTTGAGTCGCCATCCCTGGTAGATTGACATAGTTTAGTGGTGATGATAGGGCTAGGAAAAGGTTGGACTTGACGATCTTGAAGGTCTCTTCCATCTGAAACTGTTCTAGATTCTAAGAGACCTATACTTGCATCTCAGTCTCTTGACCTCATGGAGTTTCTGCAGGTAGCAGGCAGACACCTACCAGCTGTCAAAACCAGAAATGCAAGCTCTGACATTGATTTTCTTGTCTCAATTACTGTATTCATGTCTCCTGAACGTTCATTTCTAGGCTTACATCATACTTTCTCATGGCTGTCATCAGGGCCTCTTGTATGACCAAAGTTCACAGAGACAGCTCAGCCAAATGTTTTCTTTCTCCCTACATAAAGGATGCTGTTGATTTCCTCTTTTCATCTCCAACAGTTTAAACAGGTCACCGCAATAAATCTGTACTAGATCCAGTACAAAAGTGACTTGCCTAGGCCAGTCAAAAATAATAATGCAGAACTATTGCTCTCTTTATCATTTGACTCTTTGAAATCAACAGGTTTTTCCATCTGAGCTGCACAGAAAATCTGTAATGTTGAGACTTTCTTAAATCCACCATGATCCAAAACTAGATCTATGACAGGAGACATAAAATGTGCAGAGAAGCTACCAGCCAGCCTAGTTCTGTTAGAAATATGTAAGATAAAACCCAGGTCTGTTTACTTGTCAAAAGACCTGCTACTAATTTGTTAGCACGGGAAAGTTCTTACCAGTGGGATTTAACCTGGGTGGCTTTTGCTAAGTTCCATACATATAGACATGTTACAGCTTTTTTTTGGGCATTGGTAATCCAAGTGAACAGTGATGCAGAGATCTGTCTGTCAACAAGGATCATAGGATCATAGAATCATAGAATGGCTAGGGCTGGAAGGGTCCTTAAAGATCATCTAGTTCCACCCACCATGCATAGGCAAGGACACCTTCACTAGATCAGGTTATTCAGGGCCCCATCCAACCTGGACTTGAACATTTACAGGAATGGGGTAGCCACAACTTCCTTGGGCAACCTGTTCCAGCATCTCGGTACACTCACAGGGAAGAGTTTTTTCTTAATGAGGTTTTAAGCATCATATGGTTTACTAGAAAAAATTAGGGCTCTAGTGAATATTGATTTCATTTTTGTTGCCTCTAAATAGTAAATATGTAATGGAAAAAAGCTCTGGGTCTTTTACTATCTGTCAACTTGGGAATGTAACTGTAGCTTTCGGTAATCAATTTGCTTTAGGTCATTTTTACAACAGATGTTAAGATTTTGTCAGAAGTGATGTGCACTTCCATTTTACAAGGCATCCAAAGGCTTATGGAGTAACAGCTTAGCACTTGCCTTCAGCTGTCTCAGCTTCTGAGAAGTGTCCCCAAATACGGACCATGTTTGTCCTAAGTACATTCTCATTCTGCATGCAGTTATAGTATGGAGGGATGAGTCTAGCTCTTGAATTTTAAATTGCCATGGTCAGATTCCTATTTTATTACCAAGGAGACAAGATTGTTGCTTGTTTTCAACTTTAAAATGTTGTGAGACATGTTTTACCATTGTCAGAAAGACCTTGGTAAATTCAGAGCTGTATGACTCAACATAGGTGAGACCCATAGATTCTGTTTCTGGTCTGATTCTGTTAAACTGAGCTGTAGACATCAAGAGCAAAGCAGGAGATAAAGTACAAGAGGTTGGTTAATTCATTGCAGACTAACTTCTTTTCTGTTTTAACTGGTATAGAATGCAAGTTCTGCTTTAGTTAGCTTTGCCTCTCCAGGCTGCTTTAAGCTAAGGCTGTTGAGGGAAAGCTGCTGGCTTTGCACCTTCTTCTTAAGAAGCAGCAGACACTGGCTCTTATTAACGATTAGTCTTTGTAACTGCAGTTTAATTGTTTGAGGAGAGAGGTTACGGATTGTAATTCAGTAATCTAAAAGTCACTCAGCAATAGCCTCTCTGGTGTCCTTATTTGTCAACAAATTTCTGAAATTAAGTTTCTTAATGCTATACATTTGATACGTGGGATGTTGGTGTCTTCTTTAACTCTCCTTTGAGTGCTTTCGCCTCAAGCAATGTGACATCAGGTGGAACCTCAGGGTTGCAAATTCAAGTGTCAGATTCCAGAAAACTTATATGCTTCTAACACTCAGGAGAACCTCAAAAATGAAGTGCATTTTCTTCTTCTTTTTCATAGCCTAGGGCATCTTACCCTCGAAAAAAGGATTCACATCATACTTTAAAATTTTCTTTATAATCATGGAGATTTAAAAATGCCCTTTTTCTCCAGTAAAATCTCACATAATATGATGAGACAAAACCCCACCAAATATTTTGGTGTTTTCAGTGTAGTTGTGTGTTGGCAGAATAACACATGTAGGATGAATAAATGCTGGGTTAAAATCAATGTTCTTGGGCCTTGACTATGACACTGTAACTTTATGAGCTGGAGGATTGAAATAGGACAGCTCTCTAGGGTGTAGCTAGGAGCTGTGTAGGAAGGGGCATCAGTGTGTGTAAAGATGTGCTTAGACAGGGCTTCAGGTCCCTGGGGAACAGCCATTTCCTGGCATCAGAATGTAATGTGGTGTCTTGGAGCTTATGAATATTAAATTATAGTGACAGCTATGATGAGTCATGTACATTCAACTTCATCCCTTCCTAGTTTTGGATGCGGGTTAATTGGAGCCTATCCCAGTGAAAAGAAACATAAATAAACCCTTATGGGAAAGAATTTTGTAAAATTGCAAAATTGCTACAGTCCTTTGCTCGCCCCATTATGAGGTAGCATGGAGTGAATGTAAATAAACACAAAATCCTTAATGATGCTGGCTATTAAAAAGGGAAGAACTGGGTTGCCAAGGTATTAAATGATTGAGAGTATCTCTGCAAAAGCTTCTCCACTGTAATTCCTCAAGAGCCATTGCCCAAAGGTAAAAGATTCTCTGGCCAGAAACTGGAGCTGAACGGACTATAGCAGTCTTGCCCCTTTTGGGGGGATTGTGTCCTCATCATAGGAAAGAAGGTGATATTGAAAGCAAATACAGTCTTTACTAAAAGAACAAACTCATCCTGGATGTTCTTTGAGATTCATTTTATGATTCAGGTCCCTATTACTGTTAAAAAATTTGAGTAGAAGGCTCCAGTGAGGTTACTCATTAGCCATGTGTCCTTTCTAAAAGGGGACATGCACTAGTTAAGGTATCAAATTGGAAATCCGTTAGGGAAAACTGATGTTTCTGATGTCCTTTGGAATAAAAACAGATCTGTGATGCTAGTTGCTAAAGACAGTATTTCATACAAAAACTAAGCTAAGAGTACAGACAAACAGCCAAATTTCACCAGTAGAAGGGTAATGCTGCTTCTAAATTTTTATTATTAACTTAGAGCTCTTAATTTTACTGCTAATTAATAGATCACATGGTCAGCTGTGAAACATTTTAAGAACAAAGCAATTGAAATAATGTATGTATTATTCCAACTAGAGTGTGGGATTTCTGTCTGCTTTGGTATATAGGAGATGTAAACAAGAATGTACAAATCCTCCTGGCTTACTTCATCTTGTCTAAGAAACAGCTTGGCAAATACTGGGTTTCTTTGTTCTTTACTCAGAAATCCATTTTCTCATGCAACCTGGTTTGTTTATTGGTTGGGAGGGCGTGTACATAGCACACAGCTGAGCGAAATGTCTCGGTATCAGATTGAATATTATAAAATAACTTATTTAGCTGCTTAAAAGTAGGCTCATCCAAATAGATTTAGTCTCATTTATGCAGAATTTTATGTAGTCAGCAGAGGGCATAACTTCTCCGATTTTAAGATTATGGCAAGAAATCGATAATAAATTATACCACAACAATAGAGGACAGAACAATAGAGTGTGCGCCTGCTGCTCGCGTTTGAAAGGTTTTGTATCGGCTCCTTTGGAGACTCTCGGGTGACATCTACTGGAAGTTAAAAATATTAACAAGCGTTTGACAAAAGGAAAGAAATTCCTAGAAAAACTAAACTATGTTTTCTTCACTATTTCAGTGTTGGAAACTGAGTTCAAATATTATAACAAGGTCCTCAGATTCATGAGCTTAACTTCAGATTCATGAGAGCACTCAACCAATATATTTTTAATGAAAATGGTGGGTTTCAAATATACATGTTTCCAGGAGATGAAACTTAAAGGAAACGAGACTTCTGATAAAATCAAGAGAGTCAGCAGTATGCACTCCCCAAGGTAGACATAATGGGGAAATATAATTCCAGTGTGAAAATGAGCCTATAACAATGTGGACCTCTTCAGGATCTGCCTATTTTTTTAAATCTCCAATAACAGGAACGCTGCATACAGATTTGTATTGAATTTTGCATTCAGAAGCAAGTCATGCCATGTCACTCATGTTCTCAGACAGGTGTTTCAAAGGCACAGCTAACATCCAATCCCAGTTTTAAAACTACACACCTCTGAAAATATGTGAAATGGTATAAATTAAATTTTGATTGTGTTACCTGAAGCTAGATACTAGTGAAATTAGTCTCCTTCTTTGGAGGTGTTTAAAGCCCACCTAGATATGTTCCTGTTGAACTTGGTCTAGATGATCCTGCTGTGGCAGGGGGATTGGACTAGATGATCTTTCGAGGTCCCTTCGAATCCCTAATGTTCTTTGGTTCTGTGGAAGTTAAATAAATTTTTAAAATGTAATTGTTGTAGTAATTCTACATCATAACATGCCCTAAGCAGTGTCACATCACAATTATTACAACTTTTACAGTATCACACAAACAGCAGGACAGTCTGTGGAGATCAAGGGCAATTGGCACAAGAGGAGGACAGGGCCAGCCCAGCTGAAGTGCTGGGTAAATGCACAGAGCTTGGGCAACAAACAGGATGAATTAAGGGCCACTGTGCTGCTGGGATGCCATGACATAGTGGCTATTACTGAAACTTGGTGGGATGATTCCCACAACTGGAATGTAGGGACAGATGGGTACAAGCTCTTTAGGAAGGACAGGCAGGGAAGGAGAGGGGGAAGCGTTGCCCTCTATACCAGTGAGCAGCTGGAATCAGTGGAGCTCCACCTGGGGCAGGACGATGAGCTGGTCGAGAGTGCATGGGTTAAAATAAAGGGGAAGACAGGGGAGGGTGATTTTACTGTAGGGGTCTGCTACAGGCCACCTGACCAGCAGAAGCAAGCAGATGAGGCCCTTCACAGGCAAATAGATGCGGCTTCCAGGTCACAGGCCCTGGTCCTCATGGGGGATTTCAACCACCCTGACATCTGCTGGAGGGACAACACAGCAAGGCACCAGCAATCCAGGTTATTCTTGGATTGCATAGATGACAACTTCCTCCTCCAAATGGTGGAGGAACCAACAAGAAAAGGTGCTGTGCTGGACCTTGTTCTCACCAACAGGGAAGGGCTGGTGACCAGTGTGAGGCTCAGGGACTTCTTTGGCTGCAGCGACCATGAAGCCAAAGGTGATCTTCGTACTCACTTATATGATGAGTCAGTTCATTATATGTGTGTGCTTTCCTTTGGTTTATTGCAAATCCTAGAAAGCACAAGCAACTGTGTTGTTTAATGTTACTACACAATGTACAATGTGTTTCTTTTATTACCAGGACAAAGTTATTTTGGGGACGGATTACCCTTTTCCACTTGGGGAACTGGAACCTGGAAAACTGATTGATTCAATGGAAGATTTTGACAGTAAACTGAAGGTATGACCTCTGCATTTGGGCAGTGAGGGTTTCCCTTCTTTTTAAGCCTCTGGTTTTAGACCTGAGATAAAACACTGAAAAATCAGCATAGTACAATGATTTCTGCAGAGCCTGGAAAAGGACTTTTAATCTCTTGGCAGCAGCTCATTTTAAAGCATGAACAGAAGCATCTAAATAAAGTATGAGCTAAGCATACACAAACATATACATGTGTTTTGTTTTTGCAGGATAAACTCAAGGCTGACAATGCTCTGGAATTTTTGGGTCTTAGCAGAAAGCAATTTGAATAATTATGAAGACATTAAAGAGACGAAATTTCAGAAACGACACTGAATCCTTAGGGAGACTTCTATTTGATGTACAGTTATACAGCTGAAAAATAAATGTGACAAGTACATTGCAGTCTAATGTTATTTCTAAAACAGAAGCAAAGGTAAAGGGAAAGTGTATGCACAGGTATTTCTGTGCATTGGGGATTTAAGTTATCGGTAAACAGTTCTGAAATCCCTGCTTTCATGAAAAATGAAAGAATTCATCTTTAGCAGCCATAACGAGAATCTCTGAAGGATAATCAATGTAATGTTATTCCCAAGAAGAAAGAACTGAGAAAATTATTACTTATATCCATTGCAATTCAGTCTTTGTTATGTCTACTAAGCAGACTTTTAAAGGACCTTAAAGCAGAATTTAAACATGACGGCAAATAAAAAGGCAACGTTTGTCTTTATGCACTGACTGAAATTAGCACGTAGGCACTTCAGCACTGCAAGTGTATGCACTGGCACTGTCAATGTTGTGATAGGATGAAAAAGGTCTGTGTGGGGACTTGTACTTTCTAGCTGCCTCCTACACCACTGGCAACTTACTAATTGGAAACAATTTGGACCATGTGGTTATAAGTGCAGGAATAATGTATTTGCGTGGGTAACACTTTGTGCGTCACTGTCAAAATAAACACTAGTGTTTAGCAACAATCTGGTTTAATGTTCTACTCTTTAGAAAAGACTTCCTAGAAGTAAGGCTGGATACTTTCAATGTTGGAATGTTAATCTGCTACCTAGCTGGAGTCATCCTGAATGGAGAGATTGTTTCGTTTATAGACCATTGGTTGAAAATGGGTTTTACGATTCTCTAGTGATTGCAAAGGCATCCTCCTCCCAATTGGATTTTACACTGGCCAGAAAAATGATGATGGGCAGTCCCATGGAATCATTTGCTGGGTACAAGTAGTGTCATCACTCTTCTGTTCAGTCTTGGAACACTCCAGGAAAAATAGCATTAGAGAGAATCTGGTTTTGCAGCTGTGTCCATAACTGTCCTTTATGTCACAAACTGAACGTGAGGGATGTTGAACGTCAGCAATTCCTGCTAATACCAGCCTCTGTTACACTGTCAAAGCAGCTTTGTCCTTCTTCACAGTGTCCAAAACCAAAACAAAAAGTGGTTCGTGCAGGTGAATATGTTTTGCTACCTATTGCACTTGGAACTAGGTTGCTTACATTCCATAAAAGACTACAGGACACCAGAAGCTGAAGAATCAGCTAACAGGTTTAGTTGCTAGGAATATCAGCTTTACACATGAGAGGACAAGAGGACCCAGCGAAAATAAATCTAACAGAATTTATTGTCCTCAAGTCCACAAGACTACTGACCTTTTTATTTCATATATCTACACACAGAACTGAACTACTTAAATCTGTGATTTTTTAAACCAGATTGTTTTAACTGAATTTCAAAGTAGAAGAAAGCAACTTTGTTCTCAGATTATATTCTCCAGCATATTTGATTCTCACAGATGGTTGAAGGGATTTAAGAGGAAAATTGTGATTCCTCCAATACATTTTAATTGGATTAATTCTTTTTTTTTTTTTACGAGTAAAACCTGTGAAGTTGGTGAGAATGCAATGTGACATCTTTGGAGACCAAGGCCTGGAACTTCTCCAGTGGCAAGAGCAGTATTTAATTACGTTGACCTGTGACTGAATAGGTGACAGCAGCACTCTGCATGGAAATTAATTAATGTGCATGCCCTGCATATATCATATTCATTATGCACTGTCATTATTTAATGAAATTCTGCTTCTTCTTTATGTATTAAGATTTTTAAGACAAAGATTTATTATAATCTTCCTTACATCACTGTTTTCATTAACAAAGCTAATGTAAAATTCTAATTACAGTCAGACAAGAACATTCTTAATCCCCTTCCACCCATTACAGAATGAATAAAAAGTGTAAGTTGAATACCCAGACTCCACAGTGATTTAAACAATGAGGTAAAACACTGCACTTTAAGGCTGTTAAAGGCACAAAAATACAATGGCAAAGCTAAGCTTCTAATTCCAATAGAAATCTTTGAGGTTAAATTTCCTTTGCACATGCAAAATCCCAAAGACAAATCACAGCTGGGCAACTCATGCACGTCTGTCCATACTGCCCTTGAACATCTGTGTATTTTATTACTGTTCTGTTTGGTCTAGTTATAAAATTGTAACTGTTTCTACAAAATATGCAGTGAAGTTGTGAAAGGACTAGTTGTAACATAACTTGAGGTGAACAACATGGCTGTATAGTGCTAGCAGCATGTGCTGAACACCTGAAGATCACCTGGAGATCTCATTTTGATCCATGATGACCACAACTGTAAATAAAGAGAAGTACCTTTTCATACCCTTTGAACCCTGAATCCATTATCTCAAGTTTCTGCTGAAAATCAGTAGGTGAATGTGGAATGGCCAGTGGCAACTAGATGCAAGCTGCATTAGAGTCACTGTTAAAATAGATTTTAAAGGCGCTCATGTATAGAAATGCAAGGAAATTCAGAAAAGCTGTGCGTTTTCCAGAAGAGAAGACAGAAAACTGCATTTTTTCATCCCCAAGCACAAAGAAACAGAAGTCAGAACTTTTTGTTCCAGCACCTCACCATGTAAACACTGGGTTCACCTGGGAATGTTTGAAGCTTAAAGACAACCATGAAATAGTCACATTTGATAGCACATTGTTATTTACAGACAAACAGGAATGGGCAACAAGCTTGGTAAGTGGTCTTAATTCTTCAAAGTAGCTTAAGTGTAACATGGAAGAGGTTTGGACCAGTTCCTGTTCACTACAGCATGAGCACACACATCTTCTCCACATAGTGGAGAGGAAGTGAGCAACTTGATGGATGTGGAAGGACTCACAATATGACTGCTCGCCATGAATGCCACCTCTTTGGAACCAAATTCCTAAGAAATGCTACCTGTAGCAGTTAGTTTCTGTTTGTCTAGGTGTGATGATCACTTCTATTACAAATCCGAGATGCAGGAACTGCTGAGTCTCGAGTGTGGCTGTCACAATAGAGTAGCGCTCTGACTGGGGAGGCAATCACAGGCACAGCCTGCAATTGTGACATTTCTATTGCAAAATGAGTGACTTCAAGTACATTAAACATCTTTCTACCTTCCCTCCACAGCGTCTGTTCCAGCTCTTTACTCTTTCCAATAGGAAAACCAATCAGCGCTTCCATTTTACCCCTGAAGCAGATGGTCCTTCCTTCTGGTGCCCTCACACCCTTTTCACGTCTGCAAAAACCAGGAAGGCACTGGAGGGCAGTGGAGGGCGGGAGACAGGATCGTGCTTGCGAGGCAGTAGATGGCACATGACGCTCCTTCCCTGCCCAGCTCCACATGCCAGGCACTACCTTGGCCCCGTTTGCCGAAGCAATGCTGCAAGCGACGGCTTCCCCACACGCCTCTGGGCCCGACCGGAACCCGCCAGCCCGAGGGGGCGCCCTAAGCGCCTATAGGGTGCGTCACCGCGCGCCGCAGCCAATCATAGCGGGCGGCCCGTCACCGCCCAACCCCTACTGGCCGGAGCAGCTGTTAGTCTCCGCGTCACGTACCCTGTGGGAGCCATGGCGACGTGACACACACTTCCCTCTCGTGCGGCTCCCGTACCCGCGTGGCCGCGAGACTCTATGGTTTCCATGGAGGGCGGAAGATCTCGCGAGAGCTGCGGCGAGGCGTGTCCGGACGAGGCGGTGGCGACGGGCGGGAGGGAGGGAGAGGGAGGGGGAGGAGGAGGTGTCATGGCGGCGGCGGGCTCGGGCGCGGGCTCTGCGGCGCGGGGAGGCGGCGGCTCCTCCTCGACGGCGTCGCGCTGGTTCTTCAGCCGCGATCAGCTGGAAAACACGCCGTCGCGGCGGTGCGGCGTGGAGGCCGACAAGGAGCTCTCGTACCGGCAGCAGGCGGCCAACCTCATCCAGGACATGGGCCAGCGCCTCAACGTGTATCCGAGCGGGGCCTGCGGGGCCGGGCCGGGCCGGGCTGGGCCGGGGGAGGGTGTGAGGGGCGGAGGTGGCTGTGGTGGGAGCGCGTTCCCCATCGTGTGGAGATCCTCCGGGGGTCTTCCCGCCCATGGGCCGGAGCCAGGGCCTGGAGGCACAGAATGGGAGGAGGAGCCTCGGAAGCCCCCGATTCATTGCCTTTGTCGTGTGCGGGAGCGGCCCGGGGGCTCCGTGGCCGGACTGGTGTTTCCTCCCGTCTGTGCCGGGTGCGGCGGGTTTAGGCTCTGGTGGAGTCGCTCCCGGCGGCTCGCAGAACCGTTCACATGGAAACGGGCATCCCTTCACGAGCCAATCTTTAACCGCATCTAAAAAACACCGAGAGGTCAGAGCAGGACTAAAACCTCAAATCCCCGGCTGAAAGAGTTGAATTAGAACAAAACAAAAGGTCTTGAGGCGGGATTTCCGTGCTTGTCGCCCACTGAGGAGTTTTTATTCGGTGGGTGAGATGCGGCCGCTCCGGTGAGGGGCTGTGCACTTTGAGTGTGGGGCAGATGGGGAGGATATGCGCTAATCGATGGGTTAAGCGTGTGTTAACAGCGGTCTTCAAGCGTCACCTCCTAAATTCATTCTCGGCTGAAGACAGTCTGCTGAAAGCGGTGATTGATGCAATAGAAAGCGCACTGCTGTCGTTTCTTGTAAACGGTTTTTGGTTTGTTTGTTTCCTTAATTTAATCTTTCAGATCGCAGCTTACGATAAATACTGCAATTGTTTACATGCACAGGTTTTATATGCACCATTCCTTCACAAAATTTAATCGAAATGTAAGTATGGTTTTACATGCGTTAATGATATGTACATAATTGTTGCAGTTTGACTGACAAGTGTTAGTGCTCCTGTGCTGCATTGTGAAGTTGGGTCTGTTTATAGAAATTCTGGCTTCTCACCAGGGATTTAGAAGCAATAATGAAGGGGTTTTTTTACATTTGAAGTATTTTAACTAGTGGCAATTAAATTTTCTGACATTGAACTAAAATTCAGCAAACACGATTGGGATGTGTGAAGAATGCATTTAGAAGTTTTGAATCTGGCCAGTGCTTATGTGCTGTGGTTTGAAAGGCTGGTGTGTAGGAATACACATTTTTCTTAAGCCAGTGCTGGTGCTAGCATGCTGTGTGTCGTGTGTGTATCCATATGGATTATTGTCTGTTCTTGAAAAATTGTATAAATTCATGTAGTCTAGGCTAAGCGTGTGATGATAAGTCAGGTTAGACAAGAAAAATCTTCAAGTCTCGTGAGAAAATGCCAGCTCTCCTCTTGTAACTAATGAACTGAATGTGCTGAATCTAAATACAGAATGTATTATGAAGAACTGAATTATTCAGCAAAACTACTACCTGTAATTGATAGGTTTTGTAACAGGTGTGGAACTGAGATGCCAGCTTGAAAATTTCAGGCTTTTTTATGTCTGATATTGAATGCAGTAGTTAGAAAAATAACAGGTATTGCTGGTGGTTGGTTTTTTGGTAAAGTGTTTTTTCTCATTATTTTATACCAGTTTTGCAAGAGCAGTTAATAATGATGGCGGTGTATCACTGAGGGCTTAGAATGACTTTTCTCAGATCCTGGCTTTACATGATAAATAAACAGATTGAGACTGTGACAGATGCTGTAGTCTAGACCAGAGCAGACCTTGGTCCACTAAGGGGTAATAGAGTCTCTTGCAAATATTGGCTTGTCTGAAATGTAGGCAGCCATGCAGTGGGTTACAGTGTTAGCCAATTCTTTTGTCTGCCATGAACTTGCCATTTGCTGAGCAAATTGGCATCTTATTTAGTGTTTACTTGGAAGGAAATACATATTAGTTTGTAGGCACAGAAATGTATTTAATTACTTGTGTGTGAAACCTGAGGTGAGTTCAGACTTGCAGCAAGCTTATTACCAAAACTGTGGTGTTACAGGTCTCTGCAATAAAAACTGTTTTAAGTACAGTGTGAGCTCAGCATGCCCAAGCCTGAACCACTTTAACCAAAAGAAATACAAATGGGGGGGTGCGTTTATGTAGTGATAGGGAGCTATGGCTTGATTGGATATACATATCAATCGCAGTCTTCTTCCCTAAAACAGTTTCGTAGTTTTAGAGCAATTCATTTGACACTTGAGAATCAAGTGCCAGCCAGTTTTGTGGAGGGATATGCCCTCTCAGCAATATATCAAGTGTTCGCTGTAAAACAGTTGTCCCGTCTTTGTCTCCTCTGTGTACTGGCCTGTTTAGCAGTAACCTGTAGCCAGTGGAAGAGGAGCTGGTAAGTCACACGGCTTTTTGGGATTATGGATGGGGTTTGGACTTGATAAACTAGGCAGAACTGCTGGAATGGAGAGGTAGCTGTACAGAGCTGCAGTAGCCAAGGCTTATGTTCCGTACATCACCTGCTAGATTATTGTTTGTACTGTTGCATGGTAATCTAGGATAGATTTAGGTAGCAAGAAGCTTTAGTTGCTGTGTTCAGGGTTTCACTGGACACTGGAAAATCCCAGTCACTTTGGTACACTGTAGTTTTAGGATATGTATTGTCCTTGTTATGAAAAGCATGCCTTAAATTAGATGTATGAATCTTAAAAGTCACAAGTCAGGGCTGTGCAAGGGCTAAATGCCAGGGAAACACAGCTCTTTGGTGGGATTAATTTTCAGGTAATCATGTTCAAATAAAAGTTAAAGACAAGCGTACTGCAAGTGAACAGTCAGTAATATGGTTCCTGCTAAATTACTTTCTGTAGTTCTTAATGAGTGGGAGGCCAGACCTCAGCTTTGTGTGTGTACTGGTGGGCAAAAGCATTTTCTTACCTATTTTCCTGTAGGGTAAAGGAGGTGGTCTCAAAGTAAATGTGAATCACTTAGAAATACTCCCGTACCATCTGGCAGGTTCTCTATAGAGAAAGTAGAAGGAGAGCACTGTAATAAATACTTAATATAAAATCTCCAGAGTACTTGACAGTCTAACAAATGTAACAATATTTGTCCATTGCAAGAAATTAACCCTTCAATAGGTATTGTCAGATTGAAGCTAAGAGCTAGCTAGAATTTTATACAGTGTGTGCTGGATATGACCTTGTTGTGTATATGTAGTGATGTTCATCCATGGCCAGAAGGAATCTGAAGGCTGGAGCTAGAAAATTAAATGGTCATTGCTCAGAATGCCTTATGAGCTCCAGCTGAAAAAATGTAGCTTTTTTTTTTTATTGGTAGGTTGATGTTTCTAGTCAAGCAGTAAACACTGGCATATTTATCATCATGTATAATTGCTGGGTTGTACAAATATACATGCATGTCTTACCTGTAAGTCACACACACTGAATTGGTAGCAAACAGGTATTCTAGTGGAAGTTTATTTACTGGACATGTGTTGTCTTAATTCTGGGATTGTTTTTATCCCTTAAGTTAACTGCTAAACAGTTTTACAGGCTTTCAAGCTTTCACAATCAGGTATGAATAGGGAACAATTCACAACAGTGTCTTCAATCTGTAGAACCACAGGAGTAGCACAAACCAGTCTTGGTTCATTTTAAGTGCATTACAGTTAGTGCTCTACTGACCAAACACTCTCATTTTTTTGCAGAGCTACTGTGGGCTAGCAAGTCACTGTTTGAACTGATGTGTATTATTTCTGATCTAGTTGCAAGGAAGAACGTGTTGGGGTTTTGATATTGCAGTCAAAGCAGGTTAAGAACTTGCAAGCTTGCTGTGCCCCAAGTAATAGGGTGGAAACTTGCTTTTCAATTTCTGGTAATCAGAATTGTATGCCCTGGCTACTAATATTCCTTAGCCATGCAAGTGACATTTAAGGAACCGTAGTAGTACAAATTACTCTTTCGATGTTGCTGTTGAGCAAAACTTTTGCTGCTTAGCAAAACTTTGGTTTGCGAAGTATAAAGTTAGTGCTAGTATCAGGGCGGGGAGGAAGCTTGCTGGCTTCTTATACAAAATATTAGCTAGACTATTGTACTTTAAAATACCTTGAAAATACAAAATTTCCAGAAATACTGTTTTTGTAGTGCGTAGTGTGTGAGATACTGTGTTATAGCAAATACCTCTTTTAGAGGCTTATTCTTAAGCACACTGATTTGGAGAGCAGAGAAGAGGGAAAAATCCTTGGTATGCTGGAAATGAGAGGTAAAGCGTCTCAATGGTAGCTGTATTTTTTAATATGATCCTTAGAAATGCCACATGGAATACCAGCCAACTAGTTGAAAATACACATGATGTTATGGGTCAGTTGTTTTGGTGTGTGATATACAGTGGAACTTCCTAAAGTGCCTGAAGAAGGCAGCAGGAGACATTTAGGGTTGGTTTTTTTTCCCTTGAAGTGCCAGGTGAGTTGTGTGGCGGCAGGGGGATTTTTGCTTCCTACCCTGCTGTATTCCCTCTCTGTCCCTTGTGCCCTGTCCAAATTGAATTGCTAAACAGTTGACTTTGCTGTTGTGCAAAGTTCTGAAAACTTTCAAAATATGCACCAAGCTTTAACAAGGATGTTTTGAACACTTCAGTTCTGACTGTTAATCTTGCAATTTAACATTGGCTGGTTTTATGCAATGTGAGCTCCTGGTTTTGATAATAAAAACTTAAAATTAATGCGTGTTGATGCTTGAAAAACCTCTGTCATAGACTGGAACCCCTTCACATCTCAAAGTAACTTGTATCAAGTCTAAAAACATACTTTTGTTGGCATGAGAAGGGATGTTGTGTGCATGCTGCAGACGCATTCTGAAATGACTCCAAATTCATTTTAGCAACATGTTTCACAATATGGCTTGTACTTCTTAAGTGAAGAATTTGTACCACATTTACCAATAAAACGTGCCGTGTGGGACTGTCAAAACACAGCTCTTATGTTTTGAGTTTTCTGTTTCAGTGGGACTTGGTTTCTGAGACTCTCAGCTATTGCAAACCAGGATGTTGTTTCATAAATCATGTGTCTTCCTCTGAAGATATTTCTCAAAGTCTTAATGCTTTGAGTGCGTGGTAGATAGCATCTTTAATTTTGTCTACTATATGCCACAAGAAGGTGTCTCTACATAAGAAACTTACAGCCTTGTGAGATCTTTTTATTTTGCCTTTTTTTGTTCTACTTTACTTTTTATGTAGTTTTTGAGAATTGGAAATGAATGAAAGAGCTTGAGTAACTTTGCCAGTAACACACTTAGCAGGGTGTGTCATCTTCACTGAAGGCTGTGTGCATGCCAAGTCTGAAATTTCATTTGGATGTCTATTTTTCTTGAGTAGATAACAAAGGAGACAAAAATACTGACCTGTGCTAAACTGGGAATGAGAACTGAGACAAAGACCTGAAATTTGTTGGCAAGAAGCCAATACTATTTTTAAGGAAATTGAGAACTGCAGTGTATGTAGATTTTTGAGAAACTGGAGTTAAATGCCAGTTAATCAGTTTGGCTTAATTCAGCCTCCAGAACTGTGTTTCATGTAGTTAATATTGTGGAGACTTCTTGGCCAGAACGGACCTGTTCCAGTAAATTAGAAAATATCCTGAAGTCAGCCTGATGAAGAAGGTCCATTTTTGGAATGTAGTAGTGTAGTCATCAGAGAAAAGTAGTGAGAATGTCCTGATGAATTAATTGCACAGTTATTGTTGACTTGGTTCAAAGAATATTTGTTACACACCACAGATCAAGCACCTGTGTTTGGCTTGTTTTCCCTTTTTTGTTTAATTTGGATTGTGTAATCCTGGGGAGATGGACAGGATCTTCTAGCTTTCTATTAAAGCTTCTTCCCATCATCCATTCTATTTCTGATTCCATATAATCTGTGACTTAACTCTCCTTCAGCAGCTTCACTGTTTGTTAGTCTTAGATTTCAACAAGTTTTATAGTTATGTTACTGTGTACTTTCCTCAGTGAAAAATGCAGTGCTAGCCTCTTTGGTGTCCTCATTCTTCAAAATTGTCAATTCTTGAACATTGCTAATTTCTTTCCTTCTGTCATTCATGTTTCTGCCTTTCTGGCGCTTTTCCCAAAAGCCTGGGATTATGTCCGAGAATGCAATCCTTCCTTGAAGGCTGGCTCTGGTGTAGAAGGTGCTAACCTTCGACACCCACGCTAAGTACTTGAATTACACTTGGGAGGAATTGCCACAGGGCTCATATGGATGACACAAATGTAAGCAATTGCCTGCATTCGTGCATTGCTGGGCAGGCGCAGTTTGCTGCTGGTCCCATCTTCTGGCACTTCAAAGCTCTTGGTCACCTAGCTTTTTGAACTCCAGGAAGTGTTTCCTTCACTTTTAGTGTTTCAAAGTCTCTCTCCCAGCTGAAGTGAGCGTGCTTCAAGTCCTGTGTCCCTAATAAGGGTGGTTTCTTCCAGATTTTCAAATCATTACTTGAAGCCATGTGCACAGGAACTTCTAAAAGTAATCGGAAGTCTTAAAGGAAAGTATTAGTATGGCGTCGTTCAGCAACATTGACGTCAGGTTATTTCATTTGTAAGGCTGAAGTTACAAGTTTCATAAAAAGAAAGTACTTCAGTCTCCTTTGTGGAAGAATTTGATCTCGTTGACTTGTTTTGGGGCTTTTGGAGAATACTAGATTTCTTCATGGCACATTTCTGTGTATCAAAGGTTATCACCCTCCCAGGGTGTCAGTTTTCCTCATCTGCCAAATACAAGTTTTAATTCAGACCCAAGGGGACATTCCAGACTGATTTAAGGAGGCAAAATGCATTTTAAAGCTCCCAAAACATGATGGGTGATTGCTTAAATGTTCAGTTCCAGTTTGTTCAGTGCAGGTTTTCATATATTGCAAGTTGTTATACTAGTTTTTTCCTCTGGGCATAACAGAGGATGCTTACTAACAAAAAAAAAGCAAACTTTAGGGGGAGTGTGTCTGCTCTTGGATCAGTCTAGTTCTACTTGGGCACTGAGTGGAAAATCTAGTACCTGCACCATGCATTAATTAACTGCTCAACAAGCAGTTAATTCAGTCTCTGAATAAGAGCTTTATACTGGCTTAATTTTAACCAATTTAATCTGCTCATGTCTACTGTCGTTTTAGTTCCTGTTTAACATGGGGCAGCTTTTGCACCCAAAGAGGACCCTCATTGCTCCAGCCCTGCTCTGTATATAGATACATCAGTCATCCTCGCTGACAGCAAGGCATCAGAAGTACTTGACAGCAACTCCTGGGTGATACTGGGGTGTGAATGGGTGCTTTGCTGCCAGCTTATGACACCTAGAGTCTTATCAACATTTTCATCTTTAAATGTGATTTGTATTTTCTGCTGACACTTGATGAAACTGCTGTTAAAAGTTTGATGTAACTGCTGTGTTGTGAATTTTTGTACTTTGTTCACCAGATGCTGCTGAGTGTATAGCTAGGTTCTGGCTTTTACTTACACAACCCATGTTTATAGAGCAAGCTGGGCCCATTAAAGTTCTCTGCAAACTTTGTTACTTTTTAGGAGAATCATGCCAGTGGAACTTGGCATCAGCTGTTTTGATTTACTGAAGTACAGTACAGTGGCCTGCTACTGTGCAAGAGATGGGGTGAACTTTCTCACAAAGTATATTTAACTTGAAACAGCCTGTTCTAGTGTGACTAAATCTTCTGGACCAAATCTGTGCTTTTTATGTTGAACTAGAACTAGACATGTTACTCAGAAATGTAATTTAGCATTTGTGCTGCTCCTTCCCTGTGCTGCTGAGAGGATGATATCAGTTATAAAATAAAACATGACCAGTTATTTTTGTTGCTTTGTGTGATTTTAGAACTGTTTAAAAAAAAAACCCTAACAAATCCAACTTCTTAAATCTTTTCTGTTTACTGGTTTAGACTCCTAAGAAAGTTTTGTGTCATTCTTGTAAAAAAAAAAGTTTTTCAATGCACATGTTTTTCTTCTTCAGATAATATCTCCTACAGCATTGTTTTTGGCTGCAAAAGTGGAAGAACAGCCACGGAAACTTGAACACGTTATTAAAGTAGCACATGCTTGTCTTCATCCTCAAGAGCCACAACTGGATACAAAGAGTGATGTAGGTGGAAGTCATGCTTTTAAAGATATTCAGATGACACTTCATGTAATGATTTGTTACCTTGTCCTGGCTGGATTCTTACTGTGTACAAGCTAGAAAAATCCTTTTGTTTTTGCACCTTTAAGCTTTTGTATTCCTTGATGTAACTTATTAAAGACTGAAGTTTTTGTGTTGTGAAACTTCAGGAGATCAGTCTGTCTTGAACTTGCATTATTTTTTAAGACTTCTGCGTGTGTGGTAGAGCATTAAGAAAGAGGTGGCACACCTGGTTCTGTAAGTCACAGTTTGTGGAGAGATTTGTTCAGAACACTGTCTGCTCCACCAGAGGTTCTCTGTGGACCCTTCTCCACCTTCTCTTTTAAAGGATGCTGTATAGTGGGAAACTGCTGCCTCTGTCTTCCTTTCATTTGCCAAAGTTTGTACTGATGTTACAGCTCACAGTTCCTTTGCTGAGATGAGTCTTCTCAGAACTAAATATATTATTAAATCCTATGGAAGTGCAGCAGAGCTGTTGAGCTTGAAACTCAGGCTGAGCTAGTTCTTTGCAGTTGGACCTCAGCTGACATAAAACCATTTGAGCGCCTTTGCTCCCAGTTCTTGGAATGACACATAGGGGCATATATATGTATGTGTATATATGTGTTTGTGTGTATACACACACATGCATTGGAGCCCACAAATAAGACAGCTCAACACAGGCCACTGAGTATTCACCAAGGTATTTTTAAGCACTCAAAAAAAAATGCGTTGTCTGCCTAGAGATATGAGTTGATTCGTGTTAATTTGGAGCATTCCCACCTTTTTCCAAAAGTGCTTCTCTGAAATAGATTATTTAAGATCCAGGATATCTTACTGTGGAAGATGATAAGGCTGATATAACTGAACTGATGTTATCACAAAGCACAAACTGATAGAAGGAAGCAATCCAAGGTCAATTCTTTCTGGCTGGGGTTGCTAGTGCCAGTACTCAAGTGATTACAATTTTGAGATTATAGTTATGTCCTGACCTGTGTGCTTATTTGTTGCAGGCATACCTTCAACAAGCCCAAGAGCTGGTTATACTTGAAACAATAATGCTTCAGACTTTAGGTATGTCTTTTTCTAAATATTTCCCGTGTAGCCAACTTACCGTGAAGAAGTAGTAGGGCCCAAGTGACAGGATTTTTTGATGTGCTGTTATTGGTATCTAGAATCCTACTATTTTCTGTACAACCTGAGTGACCTGTGAGTTTAGTTTTGTATTGACAGTTCCAGTGTATTCACTTTGGAGGAAAAGAAAGTGTTTCTATATTTGTAAAATAGATGTTTCTGATGCTTTTATGGGGTGGAAATGTGTACCCCAAAACAGATTTTACTCCAAAGTAGTAACTATCTTGGTAGTCCTTCATGTAAGGTAAGGTTAGCTGTGTACATGTTTTGAAGCAGTTGCAAAGAGCTTTATACTAAGTACTCTTCCCCATCTTGCCTTTCAATAGAAGAACATGATGTCAGTGTAACAATTTCAAAATGGTTTTCCAAAGGTGATTCCAAAATGTTCCAATAATAAACTTCTGACTGAAGTAGCATAGAGACAATTCCAGCTAGGAGGCCTGCAAACACTGACTGACTTACCTTCTTAAATAGTACTTTGAGTGTGTTTTTAAAAAAACCTAATAGTAGTGACCTAATTTTTAAAATAGCATCATAAACAAAGAAAGGCTTCTTAAGTCAGTGACCTACAAATTTACTTAATTTGTAGTTTCATAGCTGCAGCATGTCTTAAGCCTCAGAAACCAATGGATACAGTGCGTATGCACACGTATTTCAGTGTGTCTGTAATAAGGCTTTTACTGGCTAACCTGAACAGGTTATAGTACATTAATATGTTCAACTTTAAAAAGGCAGTAACTTCCCAGGTTTGTTTACATGTAAGTGCTTGAGATTACTGAGGAAAGGGTACCATCCACCATTAGTAAAGAAAGAAAGTAAAGTAGGTGTGGAATAAAAGGCAGTTAAATAGTGTTACTGGATCTGCAGTGCCAAGGTTTAGGTCTCTGGGGAAACAAAAGGGGGTTGTTTTTCTTATTTTACAGGTGCAAATGTATAACTAAACTGTATTCCTCATTCTTCAGGTTTTGAGATTACCATTGAACATCCACACACAGATGTTGTGAAATGTACCCAGTTAGTGAGAGGTCAGTGACTTTTAACCACTTCTGTAAGTGCTTTTTCACTTTTCTAGTAAAATTTGAAGGCAATGTTACTTGTCTAATGTGATCTTCACCCATTATGTTATTTAATGAGTCCTGTTTAAAACTAATTAATAAAAATTTGATCTTATCCTTTAGAGTTTGGTATCAGAGTCCACTTCTCCATCCTTCGTAATTATTTTTTATTACACTTTCTTATTAGCTTTGATTTTAGTAATGTCCATTCCACACTTTCTCAACTGACAGACATAGTAGTTGAAAACTGAATAATCAACTCCTTACTATTGTTCTGGGTTAATTATTTTCACTCTGAAGTAAATAGCTTTGCCAAGTGAAGTGTAGTCTGCTTGTTGGTTGGTGGCTGTTGCTAACTTCATGTCTTAGCAAATCTGTCTAGGAAGTGAACTGGGGGATAAAGAGAGCACACAGCAGGTCTGCTATACTGTGCAAATACTTCAAGACTAATTGTTTTTGTGGACTAAGGTGTACTTACTTTTTGGATGGTAGCACAGAATCCCAAACCTTTTGTGAAGCAACCATATCCTCTAATAAATGCAGCTCATTAATGTGACTCTGGCTAGAAATCAGTTCTTCGATATTTTTTGTTGACTTTTTGGTACACCTTTCATTCCTAAAAGATTTCCCTCAAGTTTTCTTCGGAGCTTTAAAAAAAATGAATAATCCTCTTAGACAAGAGGATGAAAAAATTTACAAAACATCTGTAAAAGCATTGTTTCACTTTAATTGTTTCTAAATTTTAAAAGTGTTTGGAAATTCTTAGACCATGTTTGTCAATTTCTAGGTGGTTCTACAGTGGAAAAATGCAAAGCTAAATGCCTCTGAGATTGTTAGGGATTTTTTCTGTATAAAGTATCTGGAAGTTAAGTACAGCTTAATTGCTAACTACAGCTGTTGTGTGGTAGGTCTAGAATTAAAGTTGGCTTTTGAAGGAGAATTACCTATTTTCAAATTAGCTTGCTGGTGCAGTGTCTTCTCTGCTATCTCTGCAGTCTGGCAGGATGTAGTTGTGACTCAGTGTGCAAGTTTAGTTGCGTGTCAAGTCTCACAAGTCTGCATCAGCAGCTCTGTAGGGTTTTGCTTTGGATTTTCTTAGCTGTTGGTCCATATAAATGTGAGCAGGTATTTCCCTGGTTTGTGTGAGCCCCTGTGCTGCTGCTGAGTGTTTGGGGCCCTGGTCGGGGGAGGAGTGGCAGGTGGTGTTGTAGCTGCATTAAGATTCCACATTCAGAAGTGTTTGACTTGAGCCTACAAGAAGAAAGGCATGACAGTCTGCTAGGCAAACTTAATTTCCTTCAGTCGGGGAGGTACTACTCTGAGGCAGTTGAGCTTTTCTTGTTGTTTTGTCGCCGCTTCTGTGTGCTAACAACATTCCTACATGGAAGGTACATGCTAAACTTTCTAATTTGACATTTTGAAGCCAGTATTTAATGTCAGCACAGTTTCATGGAATAGTTAGTCTTCTAAAATTATACCAAGTCACAAAAGCTGAAGACTCCAGTGAGGGTTGAAAATCCATGTACGTCACGGACTGGTGCAAAGTGACTACTTCATCTGATGCTTGAAAACCTACTCGCTGGAGTAGGTGTGCTCATTTGTGTGTGTGTGTCAGTAGATTTCTTCTCCTAGGGGTGGTGCATGCTGCGAACATGAGACTCAAGTAACTCTTAAAAATACTTTTTTTTAAAAAAATTTAATTCCTTAAAACACTGAGCATGTCATCTGTAGTTGCGCATGCACACCGAGCAAGTGGAGAATAATTACCATGGGACATTAGTCTGAACGAATAAAGCAATGGGTTTGTGGGCTCAGAGATAAGATGCAAAGGTATGATTTTAGTTTTATCTCTTAACATGGATTTACTGGGATGGGCAGTATGCAGTTTTAATGTGAATATGTGCATCGTTTATATTTTGAAAGCTTTAGGGTTTGGTACCTGTTTAAGACTTACCAGTGTGAAGACTTATGTGCTAAAAGGATTGACTGAGAAGTTAAAGAAACACAAGTTTGTTTCATCCAGTTCTGGTAATGTCTGCCTGTGACAAAAAGCAGTATTTCTGAAGGCACAGATGCCTGATAGCCTCGGGCACCTCCAGGGTTTGATGGTTCTTATCTCTAGCAGCCTTGTCAAGCCTCACCAACTAATCCAGTGGGCTCTTAAAGCACTTTCTCTGGGATATGTCGGGGCTGCCCCCAGGGCAGCTGTTACTGAACACAAGAGGCTGTTTCTTTTTCTACTGCCCTGGGGCACTGGCTGTGGGCTGATGGAGCCCAGCCCTCCACTCCATCCTCTGCTGGAAGCCTTGATGGTGCTGGCCTGAGGAAGTACCTGTTCTCAAGAGGCCCGGGGCTGTTCCTTTCCTTGGTGTCCATGCACTGGCTACAGCTGCTGGGTGTACCTGCCGCCTCTGCCACTCAGCTCCCAAGGACAATCCTCTTGCTCTTTATCTTTGAGGCCATGGCAGTACCCAGTCCTCAACTCTCACAAGTGACAAGTGATAAGATGAGAGGAAATTACCTCTAATTGTGCCGGGGAAGTTTAAGTTGAACATTAGGAAAAAATTCTTCATGGAAAGGATCATCAGGCCATGGAACAGGCTGTTCCAAGAGGGTTCAGTCATCATCTTTGGTTGTGTTTGAAGTCATGTAGATATGGAGCTTTGGGACATGATTTAGCAGTGGGCTTGGGACAGTTGGGTTAATGACTGGACTCGATGACCTTAAAGGTCTTTTTTGATCTTTTGACCTTATGTAAATGATGGTTGTAGATAAGGGGTGACTTGTGACCTGGAGACCTGTTATATTTTAGCCATAAGGTGTCTAATTATTCCTACTGGTTTTCAGTGGTTCTAGCATTAATTAAATTGTTCTACCTTTACACTTTGGTCAGTAGAGTAGATGAGGAAAATGGTGTGGGCTCAGTCTTTCTTTCTGCACCGTTCTTCCTTATCTTCCTTAGCGTCAAGAGACTGAGAAGAGGAGACAGGACCATCATTCCTTAGGATCTCTTAGCCCTCTAAAGAATCTGGAGGCAGTGGATCTGTGAAGGCCTGACAGCAGACCTCAGTGCCAATTCCAAGGATGCTCCAGTACTGAAGAGAGAAGAAAAGAAAACAGAAAGGAAAAAAATCAAACCCACAAAACCCCTTTCAAACTACTTGACTAGTTTGAATGCTAAATGAGTGGCCAGGAGTGAAATGGCCCTAGTGTTGAGACCATGACATGGTGGGTGGTCTTAAGCTCTGGAGCAAAATCACTGTTCCAAGTCTGCTTCTGGGGAAGCTTGAAGGAGTCTGTACCCTCATCTCCATCTTGGGACATCTTCAGTCATTCCTTTTTCTGTGTTGGTACACAGCCTTCTTTGGAACTGAAGACTGGATCCCAGGGATTTCTAGGATTGTTCTTGCTACTCTGCAGGTATCTCAAAAACACCCATGATCCTTACAAAGCTTGTCGAAGTGGCCGTGTTGCATTCCTCAAACAGGCACAGGTGCCACTGGGTAAATCGGGCTGATACAGTCAGCAGAAGAGGAGATTGAAAGGAATCTGCCTTTTCGGAGAGAGGAGCATTTAAATGTTAGTATTCTTAGTGGTGTGGAAAGGCCTTAAACACTAGCTACACTCCACCGCTGCTACAGGCTGCCTTCCTATTTTGAACTTCCACCTCAGGCTTTTACAGACCTGTTCCCAAGATTTATATACTGAAAGTAAAGCCACCAGGACTGCTCAGACATGAGTGTCTGCACAGTGGCTTCCTCCAGCCAGGTACTAAAGCCTCCAGTCAGAGCCTGTGGCTTCTTTTGCCCACAAGGACTTCAGGAACCTTTCTCTTTTGATGTCAACTGGCTTATCTCTTTTTGCAGAGAATGCCTATGTACATTGTTGGGGTCCCCATATAGCCAGCTTGGTACCACCCTCCAAAGGGTGTCTTGGGAATCATGTTTTCATTAGTATCTCAAGTCCTAAGATAAACTAGTGTTGAAGAAAAGATGGAATTCTGACTGGTTGAACTGTATGACTGTGCCAAAGAAAAAGTATTTTGGTTTCCACTTGGCAATTTCTTGGAGACAGTAATGTTTCAGAAGCCACATCACACAGCAAGTCCCGGTCCAAAATCTTGATCATTACTTCAGTAATCCCCTGGCTTTGTGGTTGCTTCTGCAGCAGTGAGATAGGACGGATGTTTTAAAGGACTCCTGCATTACAAAATATTAACCGGATTATTAATGGCTGGCATCATACATCAGTCCTGCAACTTGTGTGCTAGAACAGAGAAGCTCTGCTGGCTTGTTTTAGCATCTACTTCAAATCTTATTTTAATTTGGAGATGTACTTTCCACTCCTACAAAGGAAATAACATGCAAAAACTTAGGAACTAGAATTAATTTGCTTTCATTTCAGTGATGTCCTAAATGTAAGAGGAGAGTTTGGGATGGATGTTTCTATAGACGATAGTTGTGAGCTGAAATTTATTGCTGCTCTTGGCAAAGATGTTTATTTGGCTGTAAAGAAGTGGAAGCAGTATCATACTGCTTGTAGTGTAGGTAAGGTATTTAGCACATTAATTTTGGATTGAGGCTAAAATGTGTGTTTCAAGATGTGATTCTTTTCTTCCAGGTATGTGTATTGATTTACTCAACTTTCAAGCTGATGTTAAATAGAAGTTTTCTGGCATCTGCTTTTCTTCCTTGGTCAAAAGGGACATTCCAGTGAGAGTAGAGATGATCCTTGGTCCGGTCCCTTAAATCAAACACGCTGTGACTGTACAGAATGTAGAAATTACTGAAGATCCTTTAAACATGACTTTGCTGGAAAGTGAAGAGCAGGACACCAATTTCACTCTTACTTGACCATTCTGTGTTTCCATTTGTTGTGTTACAGTAGCCTCATTTCACTTTTTCTGTTTTGGTAACACTGCCTTACATTGTTTTCCTGGGATGGAGAGGAAGAGGTTAAAAGTCCATGGTTGTCTGGCATGCAGTTACATTACAGACTGCACATGAAATATTGTAGTACAGCACTGTCACGTTGTCAGTTCACCTTCTGATTGTTACCAATTAGTTGAACTTCCATGTAGGAGTGAATTCTGTTACTGTGCTACTTCACATTCTTCTCAGATCCTGGCACTGCCCGTGACAGCTTAAAGCTGGAAGTCTGATTTGTACTTCTTGGCAATCATTACAAGTAGAGTTAAATCACATATTTCATATGCTCTTTTTAAATTAAATTTTCATAGAATCATCAGGGATTGGAAGGGACCTCGAAAGATCATCTAGTCCAATCCCCCTGCCAGAGCAGCGTCACCTCACTGGAGAAGCCATGAAATCAGAATCACTCAGGGTTGGAGGAACCATCATCCAGTTCCAACTCCCCAGAACAGGCAGGGACACCCCACCCTAGACCAGGCTGGCCAGAGCCTCATCCAGCCTGGCCTTCAGCACCTCCAGGGATGGGGCCCCAGCTACCTCCCTGGGCATTGGAGTCCTTCTCAAGCTTTGTAGAAAGATTATTATTAAAATACAGTTTAACAATACTCCATTTGACATGATCCTCAACAACACCCTTTCTGCAGGTAGCACTGATTTCAAGTAGTAGTGTCAAAGTAAGAACTCAATGAAGGCTGCATTCACTCTTCAGTTAAATCCATTGTGCCCAGCTATTCCATTAAATGCATGTTACAGTAAGTTCTCTTCCTTGAGTGAGGAGTGTTGGGGTTTCACTGGTAGGGGTCACTGCTGGATGGCTGTAACAGCCATGCTTGTGAGCTGTTCATTCCTGGCATGTTGCAGTCTTGTGGGGTTTTCCTGACAGTAACCAAAACGAAGTTATTTCCTATTGAAGCTTTGCCATAGGCTTAATAAACATGGAACAAAATGGTACGAGTAAGGTGCTCTTAAGTAGAAAGCAGAAAACTTGTTTAATTTTTTACTGACTAGCTTGGGAACTTGCTGTATTGTAGGACTTTGGGAGAGAGATGTGGCTAGTTTTGGGTTGTTGCTGGGGGTGGGAGGGCTGTTCTCTAACTGTTCCTGTTGTGCTCCTCTTGAAGAGCAGAACTTGCACTGTGCTGCTGTGATTGTTTTTGCAAACTGCCATGCTGCAGTCCAGGCTGGAGCTGGGGATCAGCTGTAGAGGAGGGTGGGGAGGCAGGGACTCCTAGAGGAGAGCGTGCCCACATGTGAGGTGTTTGTGGGGTAGATAGGAAAGGGGAACTCTTCTGTGGGTTGGTTGTACAGAGGGAGGGTCAGTGGACACGATGACTGGTCCATCTGCAACTACTGAATGTAACAGCCTGTTGTGCATCTCAAAAAAGATTATTGAATGGCTAGTTAGCTAAATTCACATCAGTTTTATGGAAAGATCAAGTGCTGCTTTTGGAAGGTAATGAAACCCCTTTAATTAGGGAATGAACCTGACAAGTCAGCACAGGTCTTTAATCTCTTCGTTTTTCTTTTCTTACAGCAAGCAAGGATTTGGCACAGACATCCTATTTCATGGCTACCAACAGGTTGTTATCCTGAACCTCTTTGTTGCACTGTTGTAGCACACTATAGCTTCCTTTACTGCAGGGCCCCCTCCATGTGTCTTACCCTTGTTGCAACAGGAGACTGGGCCATCTCCAGTGGTGGTACCTTCCTGTTTGCAGTGCGGTGTATTGTACAAGGGCCTGATGGCACAAAGGGGTTAAATGCACAATGAGAAGTGTAGTGGTGCTTTCTGATGACATTTTCTCGATTGTGAGTGCATAAGTCTAAACTTGGTAGCCTGAATAGCAGCTAAAGATTACAAAGAGCTAAACTTAACCTAGAAATCCGAGCATCTTGGTAAGTACAAAACTATTTTTAGTTTACACTTGTAGTTAATGGCAGTTTTCTCTTAACTTTAAATATATTGATCCAATCTTATCCAATTGTAGTGGGCCTAAGACCTTTTCAATGAGCTGATTTTTCTTTACAGACAGACTAATAATAGTTAAATGTTCTTCCTTTGAGAAACAGCTCTTTAATCTTACTGTACAGCTTTAAAACTTAAGTACTTTACGTAAAGTTCCAGGATTCCAGATGGGGATTGCGTTACATGTAGCTGGTTGTAGAAAGATGGAATTTGAGGCTTGAATCCTGATTTCTCAGTTCAATTTACTTCTTGTGAAACAATTTAAAACTTTATTTAAGGGGATTACATTTCATGTAGATAAATTATCATGCTGATTATTAGAACTCTTCCAAATTAGAATTTCTTGGTGATTCCTTGATGAACAAGGTTCCATATTTGAATCGGCTGTTAAGAAAAGTTGTGATAAAGCAGTGAAACTGAACCTGTGTCTGTGCTGCTGCCAGCTGGAGGCATAATCAGCTAGTTGGCTTTTACTCTACAATTTAATAGGTTATATTATACTACTTTTTTTTATACACCTTATATTCTTTAGTACTTAAGTACAGTAGAAGAACTGCTAAATTTTATTTACTATTATCTCACCTTTTTAAAGCAAAAGCAAATTAAGCTTTTCTACCAAATAAATGCTCTGTCCATTTCCTTAAGGCAGTAAGATACCTTAACAAACTTACTCAGAAAAATGTTCCATGAACTGTTAGTTGCTGTTGCTTGACAAGTTACCTTGTTCTCTGTGTTAATGGTCAACTTGTTTTGGGTTTTTTGTTTTACATGTTTGGTCTCCTCTGGTTCCTCGTTACGAAATTGGTACACCAGTCTTCACCTTACTACATTCTGTCTTCAGTACAAGCCTACAGTGATAGCATGTGTGTGTATTCACTTGGCCTGCAAATGGTCCAACTGGGAGATTCCTGTATCAACTGATGGAAAGCACTGGTGGGAATATGTAGATCCTTCAGTTACTCTCGAATTACTAGACGGTAAGTAATACGGCCTTTTTGCACCTAGAAACTCAAGGGGTTTTTCATCTAAAGGTGGGAGCACAGTATAGTAAGAGCCTTCAAGCTTCTGTGAAGTCTCACATACCAGATCCTTGGGTGACAGAAAGCTGTAGGAGAACTTTGGAAGACAAACTTGAGTTTTTAGATCCTTTAATCATATGGGCTTGGACATAAACTGACCTTCTGCAGGTGCAGGTTAGAACCTTGTTTCTGAGTGCATTGCAGAACCAGGACAGAGCTGGAGACCTACCAGTGCAAGTTCTGACCATTTTATGTACATCACTGGTCCACATTTATGGCTGCAGTGTCGCTGAAACAAATGTTCTTCAGGCTGCCGTATTTGTGACAGTGACTGCGTGCCAGCAATTAGACATAGCTCAGACTCCTGGAAAACGTTTTGCCTGGTTCCACATAAATGTAAGAAGGAACTTCTTCCCACTGAGGGTGACAGAGCACTGGAAGGGGATGCCCAGGGGAGTTTTGAAGTCTCTTTCTCTGGAGGTGCTTAAAACCCTCCTGGACATGTTCCTGTGTGACGTGGTCTAGGTGATCCTGCTGTGGCAGGGGGATTGGACTAGATGATCTTTCGAGGTCCCTTCCAATCACTGATGTTCTGTGATTGTGATCGTTAAAGGACTTTTTTCCAGAAGAAGTGCCCATAAGTTTTCTACCTGGACTAGTACTAGTGGAGTCTGAAGTCATAGATACCCTACTATGGGTGGAGGTGGTGGCTTCTGGGACTTTATTATCCATGTATTGGACTTTGATGTTAGTTGTAGGGTGACTAATTTGTTTCAGAAGTGGTGGAGGCCTGGGGGCTTGCAGTGGCCCTGCGTAGCTCCCATGGCCTGTTGTTTTCCTCTGCTGAGCTTTTGCTTTTTAAGGCAATATTTTTTTTTAATGTGAGAAGTTGAGTAGATAATCATGTGAAGCACAGAACCAGAGTGAGTTTCAAATGGCAAGTTCAGATGTCTCCATTCTAGTGGGATTTTTTAAGTTGTGTTTTCCAGCATCACCCTGCCTTCCTTCTCATCTGTGTTTGGTGAGCATATGCTGTTTGGGCTTTTGAAATCTCACAAGATGCATGCTGTGAGCTCAGTGAACACAGTGCAGTTCTCCAAACGTTTGTAGAGCTGGTGTGTTGAACAGACTGTAGGAGATTGGAGCGCTGAGGCAGTTTTGCACTTAGGAGCAGCTTAGTTCATAACTTGCTTGTGCAGCTCTGGAGAAGCAGGTTCTTCCAGCCCTGCAAGAGGTCTAGTGCATTCAGTTCTGACTGCACCTAATTATTTTTATTCGGTGAGTAAAAATAAAGTTTCAGTAGGAAGTGTTTTTATTGTGGCTGACAAGCACAGAGAGCCGTACTTCCTCATCAACCTTTGGTGTTTTAAGACAGCAGCTACTTTGCCTTGACCATAATCTGAAGCTGTTTTTTTTAAACAGGGTCCTTCAGAAGATGTAAGGGCAGTTACTGTTCCTGAAGTTGGGTGGAATGCTGGAAACAGTGATTTAGAAACTTAAGCTTGAAAGGAAATTTTGCACAGGAGATGCCCAAGTGGCAGGCTTGGCAGTTCAGGAGCTACTGTTTGTAAAGATCCCTCTTCAGATTTTTGGTCTTAACAAGTTCAGGTTCTGCAGGAATGAAAACTATAAACTTCGAATTCAAAGCTGTGTTTCCAGAGTGTGTGTAGCAGTCAGAAGTCCCTTTGTAGCCTTTGTTGTTCAACACTTGTCTTATAGGTGCTTTTTAAAATCCCACTTCACATCATGTGCAGGCTGCAATCTCTGTGCTCTTTGTCTAGAAAAGCACATGAAGCCTAAGCTTGTTACAGAATTGGATGTAAAAATGGATTCTTGTTTTTCTTTTTTTTTCCTACCCAGAGCTAACTCATGAGTTTCTGCAGATACTGGAGAAGACACCTAGCAGGCTCAAGAGGATTAGGAATTGGCGGGTAAGAAATTTTCCTACAACTGTGTCTAGGATAATGAGGTGAAAAGGGTTACAAACTAAACAAAAATGTTTAGTTCTGTCTTTTCTGCTCTCTGTTGCTCCAGCTGGGTTGGGAGGAGGTGACATGTTGATCCATCCTCACCTTTAAGCTGAACTGGAATGTGTAGTACAAGAAGTGTTCTAAGCTGCAAATTTTCTCACTTCTTTCCTCTTTGCTTAGGCTAATCAGGCTGCTAAGAAACCTAAAGGTGATGGACAGGTATCTGAGAACTCGCTTCTTGGTTCATCTTTGGTCCAGAATTCCATTTTGGTGGATACAGTTACTGGTGTAGCTGCAAACACAAGTTTCCAAAAACCATCAACATCATTCCCTGCACCAGTACCTCTGACCTCAGGAAGTATTTCTGTTCCAGACAGTCATGCACCTGAAAATTTGGCAATATTAGCTACAGGAATGCCAAGTACCTCATACAGTTTGGCATCACACCAGGAATGGCCTCAGCATCAAGAGCAGACGCGGACAGAACAAATATACTCTCAAAAACAGGACGCGTTACCTGCTAGTCAGTACAACATGAACTTCCAGCCAGCGGCGTCCATACAGTTGCACTCTGGAGTACATCACAGACCTGACAAGCTTGCTGAGCATTCTACTGTCAAACAAGAATATTCTCATAAGTCAGGAAACAAACACCACGGACAAGTTGCTGCTCCTGTAATAATTCCTCAGAAAATGTCTTTGGATAAATACAGAGAGAAGCGCAAACTAGAAACCCTCGAACTGGACGTGAGAGAACATTACGTAGCAACCTCAGGTGAACAGTCGCATAAAAAACACCTGCAGTCACAGCCAGTCAGCAGCTCTTCTGTCACGTCTCCCATTAAAATGAAAATTCCTATTGCAAATGCGGAGAAGCCTGAAAAACATTTGTCTGATAAGAAGGAAAAGGGCGGCTCGCTCAAACTCCGAATACCGATTCCGCCCACAGAGAAGGGTGCCAGTAAGGAGGAGCTGAAAATGAAAATTAAAGTTTCTTCCTCAGAAAGGCACAGCTCATCAGACGAGGGCAGTGGGAAAAGTAAACATTCCAGTCCTCACGTTAGCAAAGAGCATAAGGACAAGCATAAGGAACACTCCTTAAATCGCCACCACGGCATTGGCCATAAGCACTCCCACTCCCACGGCATTGGTGGTGGCAGTAGTGGCAGCGGTAAGCATAGCACTGACGGGGTGACACCAACTGTTTTGAGGAGTCCCATTGGCCTGAGTAGTGATGGCAATTCCGGCTCTTCGAGAAAGAGGTTGCACAGCAACGATGCCTCTCACAACCACCACTCCAAAATGAGCAAAAGTTCCAAAAGTTCAGGTAGTTCATCTAGTTCTTCCTCTGTTAAGCAGTATGTATCCTCTCACAACTCTGTTTTTAACCTTCCCTTACCCCCTCCTACCCCTGTCACATACCAGGTGGGCTACGGACATCTCAGCACCCTCGTGAAACTGGACAAGAAACCAGTGGAGAACGGTCCTGATGCCAATCACCAGTACAGTACAAACAGCCAGCATATGGACTACAAAGACACATTCGACATGCTGGATTCGCTGTTAAGTGCCCAAGGAATGAACATGTAGTCACTTCTTAGGTTGTTCTTTTTTTTTTTTTTTTTAATTTAAGGATTGTTAGAATGGAAAACTTCCTAATAGAGCAGTAGCAACAGCAGCTGTTGCTGCTGTGGTTTCAGTATATGTAAGTGCTGCTTTCTCCTTCACTCTGAAAAGAAGAGGTATAGTAAACAAGTCTTTATCTCCACATACGATAGTGTTATAAATACTGTAATAGCATGGAAGGTGCAAACAAGCCCTCAGTATTTCTACAACTGCAGCTAAGAGCAGTAGAATGAACATCTGCTTCTAGGTGTATAGGATGCCTCGAGCATTGATTATTTATAATTTTGAATCCTGCAGCCACAACTCTTTCTGTTGCGTAGTTTTTGAATGAGTGTCATTGTTTTCTCGTGTATTTATACTGTATGTATGATTTGCATGTTTCAGCGGTAAAGGGATTAAAACTAGCGTGCTGACAACTGTTTACAAGAAAGTGGAGGAAAATGTACATACATTTTTGTATGTTTAGATAAACCATAAATACTCAGGATTGGAGCTGCTTGTAAGTATAACCGAATACACATCACTTTATTTTATCTTGCCAGAGTCCATCCGTTACCCATACAAAGATGGCACTTTGTCTTGTTTATCTTAAAAACTGTAGGCCTTATGGGAAGCCGCTCAAAAGGGACATTTTCACGAGAGAACTATCCAGTGCCACATAGGGTCATCACCAGACAGTATTAGCAGGGAGGCAGGAAACTGGGTAGGCTTTTGCTACAGCCAGACCTCAGAAATGTCCCTAATTTTTGAAGGAAAAAGGAATTAAAATACAAGTTTACATAATCTTTTGATGTGAAGTGCATTTAAATGTTTATTGGCTTGATGCAGTAAAACGGACACAGAGCTGTTAATGATGGTTAGGTAGGTTAATGTGACTTAACTGCAACTCACAGCTGTCATTGTGGAAAAACCCTCTTTTTTAAAAAAAACCAGTTATTTATTTTAATAGTAATCAGGGCTCACTGTTTCCATTACCATTTCAGAACAACCCCCGTGTTCTGAAATCCAAAGTGTACTTGTGTGTGATGCCCAACTTCTTTTACAGGTGAATGCAGCCTTCACAGTAAATAAAGCTGTTGATATCCCAACTTCATATTCCGACAATAAAACAGTGCTCCTGGGTTCTGTGCATTGTACTTGTCATTAGTTACCAAATTGGAAAATACTTGTTCTGTTTTTTTGGCTCTGTGGGAGTTAATCAAAAAAAAAAAAAAGGTCAGTCTCCCAGTCAAACCACTAGCGCCCATTTTATCAGCCCACAAGTGTCAGTGCAGTGGCCTGTGCGCTCTTTCCAGGGTGTTTTGCTCTTCAGCAGAAGTGACAGGTGTGAATGTTTCTGTGTTCACAAAGCCAATACTACAGCTCAGACGCCTGGATAGCAGTGAACTCACTTTCTGGGTGGTTACTCACAACCGTCCGTAAGCTATGAAGTACCTCAACATGAACTCAGTGTATCGTAGCAACAGCCAGTTTTCAGTGACTGAACTTAGAAGTGAACATGATGTGAAGTAGACTTTTGCTAAGCCACCTCATTCCCTCCGTGCTCGTGTAATTCCACCAGCCTCAGGCGTTGTGTCTGAGGTGCAGCCCTTTCAGATACGTTCCTCACGTACGTGTGCTTTAAAGGATCATAGAACTGTTCGGTATCTACCCAGCTGGTAGTTGCTGTATGACGTAACTACAGGTTATCAATTACTATGTAATACTCTGTTTCCAGTAATGCAAACGCTTGTAATTACTTGAATAAGTTTTATTTGAACTATGGATACTTTTTGTTTTTACACTTAAGGGTTATTTAAATGGGAACCTGATTGCATTTTCTGCTAAATCTATGCTTAAGTCTTGCCCCATGTATCTTAGCCCTACTGACTTGGTTATTTTTCTACACTTGGGATGTAACTTCTCGTTACGTACTTGTGCATTGTTAAATATTTATACCCTTTTGTAGACCGTTTCCTTTCCATTGCAGGGCTGCTCTTAGGTCTGTTTTTTAACAAGTGTAACCCGCGTTACGTGCTGTCCCGAACTAGAGCGTGGGCAGGCAAATGAAATAGCAGTAAATAGTCTGAATTTTTTTGAAGCACTACAGTACTTTCTTTTAGAGTCTGTTCCAATAGTTGTGCCATGAAATGCATCTTATACAGCCACTCTGGATAAGCAATATATTGTACTGTAAATATAGCGGTTGCTGTCATAAGTTGGAGTTAAAGTGTCTGGATGGTAACTAGTGCCTGTCTACTACAAATTGGAAAAGAGCATAGGCCTTCCTTCCTTCATCCTAAGGTGCTGTTTAAACAAGAAATACTTCCTGTTTTGTTTCTGGGAAATTGTGAACTGTCATGGACACAAAGTGTTGCTATGCTGCATTGAGATCCAGGTGGTTGGTTTTGGTTTCTCTGTGACAGATGCCCATGAAACTCACGAGGTTTGGTTTCCAGTGTAATTGTAAATACGTGAAACTGTCTGTGTCTTTGTGTCTGCGACTGAAGTCAATGTGGTGATGATAGGGGCTGAGAGGGGAAGAGGATATGCAACTAGATGCCACTAGTTTTCCCTGATGGAAACCCACTGGGAATCAGTGAATTGTGTGAACTGCAGCCTGGCTGAGCTGCTCAAGGCGAATGGGAATTCACGGGACTGGCGTCAGCCTCATGTGAATGACTGAATAAACGCAATAAAAGGCTCATAGGCAACACTATTCATCACTCTGATTGCAGATACCTTTTGTTGTAAACTGGAGTACATGCATTATGTAATTTGTACAATGATGCTGTAGTGGAGACCTTGCTACAACACTATTAAAAAAAATCTTCCTTTTTGTGAGATATGAGGTTTGTAGACTAGTGAGATTCTTTGGTCTGTTGAATCTTAATCTGTCCCTGATGGTGGGAGTGCGGAAGTCGTGTATCTCACTGTGACCTGGTACTTCGGTATTTGCATAACATGGCAGTTATGTGTGTTCTTTTGGCCAACTGTAAATATGGATGTTTCACGTTAGCATAGACACATTTTTGAGGTACAGCCGTTTGTGTGAGATTAGAAAAAGAACTTTATTTCTAAGAACTTGTAAAAAAAACAAGTATTTTCAATAAAATTCCCTACCTCACCTCTACTGTGCAGAAATGATCCCATTTTCCTATGTTTAATTTTCCAGTTTGATTTGTAAACACCAAGATCCCTTTTCTGTGGCAAAACAGTGCCAGTTTTCATCAACTCAGTCAAACAGTGAAATGCTTGAAAGTCTGAAGTCTCTTCTTTTCCATAGCAGTGTTGTGACCAAGGATGCGATACCTGAGAAGCAAATTCTATAAATTTTATGCCATCTTAAGCTGCTCCCTCATTCTACCCTGGTGTTGAGAGCTATTACCCTGTCCTGTTATTCTGCATTGACTCTCCATGCTTGAAGAGTAGTTTTCAGGGGTTTTTGTACCAGTGGGGTATGGGGGGACAGGGCAAGGGTGTGGGTGACAGGAACCTACCAAGGATCTTTATAAGACCTTAGGGGAGAAGGTTCCCAGTCGCTTCACAGTGAAGGGGACTGAGCAAACACGGTTTGCTTTCATTAAGGGATGTAAACACACATTTCCATAATCAGTTCTAACAGGGAATGTCTTAGAAGACTTAGAATTTGTGCTGAACTGCACTAGCCAATTCCTCCTTCCTCCAAAATGTTTTGCTCCTTACCCCTTTAGAACCTACATGTATGGACATACACAGTGAGTGCCAGGAGCTTTGTCTCACATTGCTGCTGGGGAAGAGTGTTCCTCTGGCCCTTTCTGAAGGGGGTATAAAATTTTTTACTTTAAAGTTTTCAGTACTTGGGTCTGATTCCTCTGTTCCTGCACTTAGGATGTTACTTTCCTTGCCATAGTTTACAGATGGTGCTCTTTGAAAACACCTAGAAAATTTCATGTTCTGAAGCTGCCTCAGGGTGTGGGTCCCTCTCAGCAACGCAAAGGAGGGGGAGAAAAAGGGCTGCTGTGATTGCTGGAGGCCCTCCCTCAGGAGAGCTTTGGTTCTTTGCTACTTAGGAGCAAGAACTAGTTTTGATAGGAAGGTTGTATAGAAAATGGTATCTGCTTCTGCTGCACTTAGTGAAAAAGCACTAATTTTGAACCCAAATACTCTCAAAAGACTGGGTTTTATGGGCTCAGTGCTTGCTCCCTTGAGAAGAAAGGCTGATGCATTTATTTTGAGATAGCGAATTTACATCCTATTGCTGCCTGTGGGTTGGGCTGCCCAAGAACCCTCTCTCTTCCTAAGATCTGGGCCTTAAGTGTTGCTGCATCAAAGAAATACTTGGTGTGCCCTGCGACAACAAAAGGATGGAGTATTCCCAGGTTCTCAACTTTAAGCCCCAAATCTTAGGGGGAACCTGGCATCACAGCACAGTGGTCATGGTCCTCTTTTTGAAACAGTAGGGCTTGCCCCACCTAGATGTCATAAGCAACCATGGACCCTCCTCACTGAGTCACTTTTCATTGAAAATAGAGGTTTGCAAGGTTTCTCACCCTCTCCCCTTATTACAGGAGATGCATTATTACAGGCAGCTGAATTACCTGGATCACTGTGTGAAAAACTATGATCTCAGTAAGAAATGCATGGTTAGGCTTGTTTATAGCATGTTCTACTAGAACAGACTCGGACGAGTGAGCCAAGGAACCCTAACCCTGTGTGCTGCTTGACTGAGCACCAGACTGGCACGCAGGTGCATGTCCCCTGTCCTCCAGCACAGCTGAGTGGAAATAACTGTGTTGTAAGTGCTGGCTTCACCACCCACCTCATTCTCCGTGTCTGGCGAAATGAAAGCCAAAATGTGCTTTCACAAACTCAGGTCAAAGTTCAGTTTGGAGATTCCAGTGTAATGGAAGGGACAAAATGCTAAATTGCAAATAACCTTAACATTAGAGAACTCTGACTTCACTGTTGGCTTTGTTTGTGCCTGCAGAGGGGCTTTAGTCATTTTGATGTTCTGAATTAACTGCGCACCCTAGAGCATGCCCATTGTTTCCTTGCTTATGACCATCATCCCGGTTTCATTTCATGCTAAATAAAAACTGACATTTACTTTGCAGCTTTGTTGGAGACACCACCTTAATCTGGGAAGAACTAATGTACACCACGGAGTTACGTAGATCCCGCTTGAGTTCATACGCCAGAGCTCCGACTTCTACTCTGCCAGGTACTTTACCGTGAAGATACATTAACGTGACGTTGCCATGGGGTTTTGGCATGAAGACCAGCTGGTGTTCCTCAAAACAGGACTGTTACTGGTTTGACCTTTGAAGATAACTGTGATGTTAGGATTTCTCCTATATTGGCATAATGTTCTGTCATTGTTATGTGACATAATGATACCTACAGAAATGACTAATAAAGAATTTTGCTAAAAGCACTGACTTCTCTTTGCTTTTCTAAAGTTTAGCGCGACTCACTGAAGTCAGGCTACGGAGATAAAGTTTGAAAGTTATTACAATGTTTGGTGCTCTGGAGAACATTGACTTCACACAATGCCTTCTGTGCGTTCTGTAGAACACTCGTGTTACTGCTGGCACTGAAGTCAGGGGCTCAGCCCTTAGCAGTGGTGGGGGATAGTGACAGAGCACTGGAACAGGCTGCCCAGGGGGGTTGTGGAGTCTCCATCACTGGAGATGTTCAAGACCCACCTGGATGTGTTCCTGTGTGACTTGGTCTAGATGATGCTGCTGTTGCAGGGGGATTGGACTAGATGATCTTTCGAGGTCCCTTCCAGTCCGTAATGGTTCTATGATTCCTGGAGCCCAGGTGCTCACAAAGGTGTAAGGTTCACCACACTGTGATGTAGTAAGGCCAAGTTTTTGTTTCCACAGTTTCTCATTCCCTTTAAATTTGAAAAATACTCAGGAAGAAGCTTTATCTAAACAATTACAATCTAAATAGTAATTGCTCTTTTTTTTTGTTGTTTTATTAATACACACTAGTATCCCTCAAATTGTATGTAATGTAATGTAATTGTATATGAATAATTATAATGGTGATGTAGTTTGGTGCAGTTAGCAGTAGCTTGTTACACTAACTAGCTGTGCAAGTGATTTGTGCAGTGCAGATGGAGAGTGTCACGTGTCACCTAGTTACGCAGTGCTCACTTCAGTGTTGCCCAGAACAGTTCAAGTTTCAGAATCCAGTCTGCTGTTCTATTTCACATTAAGGGAATTGAAAAACAGCAATAAACTGTCGTCTAAACAGCCTTTGCAAACAAGAGAAAGGTAGTGAGCACTCTGCGCTTTTGCTGCTCTGCATCAGCAAATGGGAGAGTTAAAGAGAACGACAACGGGTCACTCCAAACAGAAAACAGGATCAACACCTGAATGCAAAAACTAGGCGGCCTTGTTCACTAGCTGTGCAAACTGAAGGGCACAGCACGCCAAAGAAAAGCTTCACAAGGAGGTTTTACGCTGATATGTGGGATCATCACACTAATAGCTCATCTACAGGTTTGACAGAGCTTCCCGCAGAGCTCTCGCAGAGCTTCCAGCCTGTGCAGTGCTTTCTGCCAAAGCACGTGTCCTGTAGGTTCTCACAGACAAACTGGCATTCCAACTTACCTTGCCTGGCACACAGCGGTGACGGCGACGGGTGAGTTTTAAAGTCTCTCCCAATACAACAAGAAGTGGCACACCATTCACAGTGCGGGAACGTCGCTCCAGAGAGCTCAGGCAGCACAAAACGTGGTTGTTCAGTCACACTGTTGTCTGGTAACAGACTCCTCATGCACACCTGCTCTCTAGTAATCTCGGCTGTCTCTATGAAGTCCAGTCCTGTTTGAGGGTTGTTTTTTTATAAGAGGGAATTCTGGATGTGGCAAACACTCATTTGGCAAGAGGTCTGAAAAATTCACTGTGTTTCTTTCACAAAGGGATGGTCCAGCAGCTGCAGAGCAGAAGGACGTTCACGTTGATCCCTGTGTTGTGGGGTTTGAAAAACCAGTACATGAATCAGAATGAATACACATGCCTGTGCTGGAACTCTGTACAATCTATTTGCACACTTAGCCTTCCCCTTCTCCCACTTTTCCAGTCATTGCTCATTTTTTTTCAATAAAACGAGTAGAAAGGAAGGCTGGAGTTATGGGAAGAAAATTTTTGAAATTACGGATTACAAAACAAAGATCTTATTACATAAACAACTCTTTGTGCTTCTCAATTCTTTGCCAAACTTTGCCTAACTCAGCTAATGTGGCTGTTCCAGGTGCCCCAAAACTGTGTGTGAGGAGGGTGACAGTTATTTGATCTTGACCTCTCATCGCCAGCCAGTGTGATGCATGTGAAAGAGCCCACACGGAACTGCAGCACTGTAAGAGCAATATTGGCTTGTTACAGCCAAGGCCTTTGGGCTTTCCAGTCCTCAGCTGGGAGAAAAAAAATAACAGGAAGAGTGCTGATATCTTAAACAATAACCTAACAGGGAAGATGGGATAAGGGAAGTGTTTCTGTGTAGGAAATGGTGAGATCACAGCCTGAAACCTTGCCACATAAACCGCACCCTGAAGTTTGAAAAGTTAAATACTTTACTTGAAAAAGTAGCCACTTTACACCTGTATGTCTCCTTCTACCTAACGATCTTTTCTCCGTTTAAACACTGTCCACTCTGACCCAAAGTAGGTATGATGTCGTCATACACAGTCCGCAGTATCTCTGGTTATTGTTATAACGCTCCACAGGAACTGTAGCCGTACCGTAGCAGCTCTGATCTAACAGACACTCAGCCAATGTGATGTTGGAGCAGCAAGGCACAACAAAGGACTTTACCAAACGTTTTGTCTACACCTCAAAGAGGCCAAGTTTCTGCATGAAAATTACAGAGTAAGTAAACAATGAGTAGGAGGCCTCCAAAAATAGGATCTTAAGAGTTATTTAGGTTGGAAAAGACCTTCAAGTCCGGCCATGAACCTACTATACCAAGTCCACTGCTAAATCATATCCTACATAACTTTTAAATAAGTTCAGGGATGGACACTCAATCAGTGCCCTAGGCAGCTTCTCCCAATGCTTGATGTCCTTATCACTGAATAAGTTTTTCCTCATGTCTAACCTAGACTTCCCCTGGTGCAACTTAAGTATTTCCTCTTGTCCTATCATTTGTTACTTGTGAGAACAGACTAACAAGCCACTTTTCTACAACTTCCTTTCAGGTGGTTCTAAAGAGCAATAAGGTCTCCCCTGTGCCTCCTTTTCTTCAGGCTAACCAGCCCCAGGTCCCTCAGCTACTCCTCATGAGGCCCGTTCTCCAGACCCTTCACCAACCTTGTTCCCTGGGCAGTCCATTCAATATCTGATCAATAGAATTGGTAAGGGTTTGGGACTTTTTATACCATTAGAGAGAGCAAAGCTCTTTTTGGCACACCTTTATTCAAAGGCTTTCCTGAGATGCTGGCAAGTCTACTACTTACAATACAATCCTATGTACCGTGTAAGAGGTAACTCAAGCTCCCATCAACAATCTCTATGATACAAACAATCTATTTTTCAGTTAAAAATCTGCATACCTGGTTAAACACGCTTGCACAAAATCCACTGCAGCGCCAGAGAATCGGTCAGGTAGGGAAGGCATCAGTCCTCTGTGGGCCCCAATGTAGAACATGGCTGCTATCCTATCCATGGAAGCCAAGGGTGGTTTTCCTGTTGCCATCTCAAACACGGTACAGCCAACACTCCAGATGTCTGATTTTCTTCCATACCCAGATTCATTTATAACTTCTGGTGCCATCCAGTACGGGGTCCCGTGCACAGACTTCAGCGTCTCGCTGTGTGTGCCGCTGAGGCTTACCCAGGCTAGGCGCCTGGCACAGCCAAAGTCAATCAGCTTTACGATACCATTTGGCATGAGCATGATGTTATTGCCTTTGATATCTCTGTGCACCACACAGTTGTCATGTAAATAGGCAACGCCACGGAGAATTTGTTCTGTGTATTTGCAAAGGACAGTTTCTGGCAAGGGACCAAAACGATGAATAATACTGGAAATGGAGCCACCAGGAACAAACTCCATGAAAATGCTTAGAATGTTGTCTTCCAGGCAGGTTCCTAAATAAGTGACAATATTGACATGCTTCAGCGTCTTCAAAAGATCAACTTCCTCGTGAAACTTCTGATACTCCTTTTCTGTAGTGAGCTGATCCGACGTGCCCAAAGCAACCTGTTTTACAGCTATTAATTGTCCCCGGCTTGTCAGACCGCAGTACACCTACAATGAAACTAGCATTTATTAAAACGAAACATGAAACAACACCGAGTATTTACTTATTCGAAGCATTTGTCATGTTTCATGTCGCATATAATCCCAAGTAATATTTTAATAGGACAACAGCTGGTTAGAAGGGAAGAGTCAGCCCAAAGACAACCAGCGTATCACTTAATACAGGCAGATACCAACTTACTGTGCCATAGGCTCCCCTTCCAAGGACTTCACCTCTTGTCCACACGATAGGATCTTGGTTAGTTAAGCTGCTTCCTGGTAATTTAGTGGATTCCTCCCTTTCTTCTTTTGATGCCAAAAAGCTGTAACTCTGCTTTCAAGGTGATGGTCAGTGTGGGGAGAGAACAGGGAGAAAAAGAAAAGCTTCACATTCTCCATATGTTTTTGATAAGGGGTAGCGTCTACCCAGCGTGACTCTTTTCTATCGAGTGTCTCTATCTGTTGATGGATGCACACACTCACTGCCCAGCTCCTCAACACAATTCCTCTGTTAAGGAAGGCCATGTGAATACTGGGCATCACCAGAAGATTATGGCATGGCATCTTTTTCTGTTGGCACAAAGACAGAACTTACAAGAACAGGGTTTACATCTGCTCATTACTTCTTGCTTTGTGACGTAGGTACAGTTTGATAAGTTGAAGGGTGAATATGACTCTCACCTTGTTCTAGGGTAACATGGAAACAATTAGGATGTGACTTCACAGGAAGAAGAGACTACTTGAGAAAGATTGCAATAGTTACTCCACCTAGTTATGATGTCCCTGGGAGAAGTGAGAACGGACGTGTAGTTGGCGCCTGTGTCCGCAGAAGCGTAAGGGAGTATGTCGACGTCCTTATCAATTTGTGTACAAATTTGTAATTTAAATAAACAAAAGAGCTACCAGAGTGAAGACAAGACAGTAATGGCAGATAAACACCTTGGTAGGTGAAGTTCTTCACTGACTTGGGGGCCAGAATCTAAAGCCTTCTGAGCTTGAAGTTTTGGTTAAACATTAATTAAACATCCTGAAGTCTATCTGATAAGCTAATGCTTGAAAAGTGTCTGGCTGCCCTCAAAGATTCAAGGCAGTTGCCCTTTTGGATTCAGAGGAAGCATTCGTATGGTTTTTTCACATTTCTCAGATGTCAAGCTCTCAAAGCTTTTGCCTTGCCCCAGCATCTATTCATACAGGCTCTTCAGTTAAAACAGCCTCTTCTTTTTGTTCACTAGCGTTTCCCAATGTATCCTCACCCATTACAAAGTCTTGACAGCTATTCCTGTCATGCCAATGTCCCATCAGGCTTGTGTCCTGACATGCAGCCTCTTAACAGGGGATCCTTATCTGAGCACTGGAAGAATCAGTGGGCAGCTGGCCCAAGGACAAGAGACTTGACCACTAATGAACCTGTATTTCCTAACTCACCCAAACCTGTACTGAAGCATCACTCAAAGGAGAGAGCAAGTTACAAGCAACTACTTTTACCTCCTCTGGAGCACTGTTTGCTATTGCTCCATCTCCATTCATGATATTTTCTTCTTCAGCATGTACATTTTGCATTTCAAGACCCATGTTTGTTGTTCTTGAAGAGTTGATGTCTTTTTCTTCAAGCATTAGCAGTTCCTCAGCCAGACAACAAAGCATCTCATCAGTCATATCTTTATTTTGTGCCCAGGACATGTTTTGACTCATCTGGAAACTGCAGCTTGTATCAGTTTTAGTCTGAATCACTGGAGGGTGAGTCAATTCATCCACCAAAGCATCGCTCTGCGCTGTGTAGGCAGGAGTCTGATGCTCCAGTCTATCTGAAAAGTGCAACGCTTCACATTTATTTATTGAGTCGAGAGGGGCCTGGTCTGACTCCAGGCCTCTGCAGCCATCCATACCCACCCTGCCCTGGGGTCCACCACTCTTCCAGTGTGTCGTTAGCAGACCGCTGCTCAGACCCACATGTTCCCTGTTGTCTGTGTCACTGAACTGAAGATGATTCTGGCTAAGGGTAGGAGCTCTCTGGTGGTTGGATAAATCCTGACTCTCCACAGAAACTTCTGTAATAGTTGTTAAGTTTGAATTTGAAAACACTTTATTTTGCTTAGTTGACTGTGAAAGCTCTTCTAAAAATACATGCTGATGTGCTGCATCTTCAGGAAATGATCTCACACTCCCTGAAGTGTCCACCTGAAAACCTGAAGCAGAAGTTATTACGTTCTCTTGCTCTGTGTTGCTGTCACTCAGGTCAGTACTTCCATCCTTTGTGATGACACCTTTATGCCTTCGTTTAGTGCCAGGTATGGTCCTCTTTGGCTTTGAATATGTTCTCTTTTGAGTATTTCTTAGTCGGCTGCTCTCTCTGCTTTTACTGCAGGTAGACCTACAGCTGCATCTTCCAGATGGAGCGGAACAAACGCCTCCATAAAATCTGTTATCAAATTGATCAGGCTCAGGCCTGTGGGAATAGACAGGAGTGCCAAACATTTCATAAATTCCTGGGCCGTCATCATTTGGATTTATTTTCTTGAACATATCACTGTATTTCAGATCTACAAAATCGGAAGCAGACTGTGCACGTGATACAGAAAGTGGAGAATCAGGTTTCTTTGAGATGACAGAACTTTTGCAACTGCAGGAGAAACTTTGCTTTTTAAGTTTCTGAGCACTCTGAGCAAAACGGTCTTTGGCAGCTTGAGGTGGGGTTTTTTGATGCTTTAGGGACGTTTCAGATTCCGGGTGTGGCAGTTTCAAAGATGGACAAATCTGGCTCTTGGCATTATGTTTCTTGGAAATCACATCAGAAACCATCAAGTCTTCAGCTATCTTTGTCCTGCTACTCAATTTGGATTTTGATGAATATTTATTTCTATTCATCCTCACGCTGGTTTTGTAATTTTCTTTGCGAGCAAGAATATTGAAGCTCTGAGAAACATGAGGAGACAGGCTGGGGATGCCACTCTTGTTAGTGGCAGGTTGTTCAGCCATGTGTGGCTCCTTAGCTTGTTCTTGCTCACAGAACGTAACACGAACAACGGGTACAAGCTCACTTTGGTCTTTTGAAGTTGCTTCTGACACTGCTGCTTTTTCCATTTCAGATTCAGAGACATCAATGTTATTTGCTGTCTGTTTTCCAGAAGGATCCTGCACTTCTACTCTGAGCATTACTGCAGCTACAGAACAATCTTCTGAGGTCTGGTAGGCCTCTATCACTTCATTTTTGCAGGAAGAATCTAAATCATCATTGTCAAGCCCAGAGTTTGAACGGTCAGTATCTACATGCGGTCTGTAATCCAGCCCCATCTCTGCAGCATTTTCTTCTTCTAGATCAGTTCTACAGCAACTCTGTGCTCTTTCTTCCTGATTGCCAGCTCTTGAGGCATCTCTGTTGCTTGACACTGCAAATATTCTCTGATCTGTAAATATTCCACAGTTTACCAAGGCATTCTTTGAGCTCAAGTAGGGATGACTGTCATCACGGAAGCTGGCTTGGGTCCTAAGCTCTACACTCTTACAAGCCCCAGAAAACTGGTACTTCATTTGGTCATTCTCTTCAGTACTGGTAGTGACATCAGCATCCCTCCATTTCAAATTGCTTTGCAGTTCTTCTTCCTTGTTGCTAGGGTACTTACAATAGTTCCTCATGCTGAGGTAGCACAGGTCTTTCACTGGAGTGAGCGTATCAGAAATAGCGGCGACAATCGGGTCTGATGACTTTTCAGCGTGTCTACAGTACGACAGACACTGATAAAATTTAGCAACTGGTTTTATAGGCTGAGGAATAGAATTCATCATATTCAAAATATTTCTGATGTTGGTTCTTTCATTGATAATATTATCCTCTAGAGGAGAAAGATGAATTGTTCTTATGGGCTGAAATGTCAGCGGTGGCAAATGAAACTGTAATTTGCATAAAAAGCATTAATAATGTGCTGTACAACAGACACAGGTACAATCTAGTGACTAAGAGCAAAGCAGACTAAGAAAAAGATCGGAAAAGTAGTATTATTTTACATATTCCCACATTTAACCTAATATGAAGTATCCAAACCATTAGAAACATACGTTCATACATGAATTTTCTCACACACAGAAGTCTTTCTAAGTTTCTCTGAAAGTGGGATCCTTCTCTGCGGGTTAAAACCAATTAGCTTTGTCTGTTAGGCCATCCTGGGTGTTTGCTGCGGGAGTTCAAAGGTTGGTGGGGGTTTCATGTGCGCCGTGTGACTGTGCACACTCACCAGACGGGCACGCCACTCTTTCATGCTGCTGTGTGAAGCCTTTTGATGTAACCCTCCAAAGTCTGCTGACATCGGTGAGCGTATTCCTGATGGAACTAGAGCTCACGTAAGCAATTTTCAAAAAGCGAAAGCTAGACCGTTCTAGCAGAAAGCTCTTTTATCCATGGAGAAAACAATGCTTGCCAACTATTTTCAGGATTTATAACACATGATTAAATACCTAAACGCACCCATTTTTCCATATGTTTACTGCTGTCTTATAAATTTTCATAAACCTGGTGACATGGGCCCCAGATTTGGCTCACAGACTTTTAAGTACACTGGAAGATAGCACAGTCTGCACTTCACTTCCAGTGGAGTTACACAGTTAGATACCCAAAGGACAGTTTTACACGGCAGCTAACACAGAAGTCTGCTCTGTGTGGGATGTATTTGATTCCTTCTCCCTTCTTTCTTCTCTTCCCATCCCATTGGTTAAAAGGTATTGCACGTCTTTTGAAGAGTGCAGACCTGAGAATCTGAGTACTTTGTTCTATTCAGATGTACAGTGGGAATAAACTTCTGAAAATACTATTTCTATTCTTTATTTTACAGGAAATGGAGCAAAATAAGATGGAACATACTGTATATTTTAATGCAAATGAATGCACTAGAAATAATTACAAAGTCATATGCTTTGAGTCCTCATCTGCATGTCTGCACTCAACATCAGTTTGCAGTCTGCGGGAAATTTTTGTTTGCATTCCATGCTGAAGCTTGAGTGTGCCAGGAGAAGCAATGCGTGCTGGTTTGAAACTGATGGTCCTGAAGGCTTTGTCTGGGCTGCGTGGCATTAACATGAACGCTCAGTGTATCCCAAAGGAGACACCTCTAGAGATCCTCACTGCCTAAGACATGAAATAAACCTGTTTTACGTCAGGCTGAGGCCAGGTCAATTACTTTTCTCAAGCACTTCGTTGCATTTGAAATGGCTTTCTCCATGACCCTTTTCATGGTTTTTTTCAGACCTCTCGCTATCGCTTCTGTAGTGGGTTCACTAGAGGACACAGATGATTAAATGAGTCTTGTCTACAAAGGCCTATTAATTAATATCTGTACAGACCAAACGGCCTTACTTCTAAATGCAGTATGTTTGACCTTGATGTGCTGTGAAGCACTGATGCATGTACAATTGCCAGCTTGTTTGTAGGCAGGAAAGTTTTGTCAGGAATCCTAGTTAAACTCATCATAACATTTCATAGCAAATGTGTTCAGTCCTAAAACCTGATTTTTTATTTGCAAACACAAGACATTTCAGGAATCATCTAATATCAAGACAGTGCTTCAATTTGGCCTCAATTTTCAATTACTACTCAATAAAGAATTTATTTTTTTTTAATTTGGCAAAACCAGGCATTGAACAGGATTAACAGCTTGAAATTCTATATTTCTATTTTAAAATGTTTTATATCTTTTTGAACTTTCAATGCTTTATGCCTGAAAATCCTTCACGTTACCCCTTGCTGACAAACTGTTGATATGCATCCAAAAATGCACTATATATTCAAAAATATCTATCAGCAAAAATAATTCATGTTCATCCAGAAAACTCAAGACTTGGCAGAGGAAGCTACCTACACTTCTGCATTTCTAGTTTTTAGGTTTTAAAAGCACATAATACTTTTAACAGCACTTTGTACATAATACCGTCTTACCTCAGATCTCTTGCTCATGGTTTTTAGCATTGTTACACTTAGCCCTTAAAAATCAAAACAAGTGAAATGTTAATTTGATATTCTTAAACAGACTGCAATTTTCACTTATACATTAATTTCAAACTGTAGGGTTCTGGGGACCAAGAAGCCACCTGATGTCTGGTATAAATCTGCTGTGCAGAAAAAAGGTGTCAGCTGAAATTTAATAGTGGTGCTGAATTTTACCATCTATTTTCTCTAGAAAAGTATAATATATGGTCTTTTTTAAACACTTTAATAACTTCAGCAAATATTGCTTCTCAATTCCAGATGTTTGCTAATTTCAGTATGTGGCTAATTAATATGAGGAAACTATCTATGAGGAAAAAGGAGAAAGAGATGCCAATGTGGCCACACTCCAGCTACAGAGAATTTCACTTTACGCCTTGTGGGCTCTGTTTCACTGTACAGGGTAACAGGAATAGTGATGTCTGTCATTGCTTCTCCTCATCTCCTTCCTTCCACAAATAAACACACACACATATATAACTGAAAAGGAGGATCAACGTGGCTGGAGCCTGCTTTACGTGAAGGAGTCAAACAGACATCAAGACAAAGTTTAAAGAAAAGGGATTTATGAGGCTCTGTTATCTAATTTGATAAACAACATATCACTTTATTTAAAAGCTGAGACTTTTAGACTTGAACTTACATGGTTGTATTCGTGCTTTTGGTATCAGAAAGGCATCTAAATCCATATATGATTTTGAAATATTCAGTTCTGGGTGGGAGGTCTGTAGCAGAAAGCGAAAGTCAAAGCCACACTCTACGCTGTTGTACTTCAGGAAGGAAGGTAAACAGGTGTGATATCTCATCTGTGTTGCCAACGGATTTCTACTTGGATAACATGCCACTCTCTGATCTGGCCATGGTCTGGAGGTTGGTGCTATTTGGCTAAAAGGCAAAACCAAAAAAACCCCAAAATACAGTGTGAAAGTAAGTGGGAGCAGCCCACTCAGTTCAAACAAACTTACAGCTGGAGAGTAACATGAACAAGACCACTGTAAGATCCAAGAATGCTGAGTGTGGTTTTTACCTCTGACCATCTGGGAGTTACATCTATCCCTGAAAGCTTCCAGTCCTGCTGCCACAGACTGACTGTGAGTTGAGAATGAATGACAAACAATGTAAACCAAGCAACAATAGGAATGGAAAAATAGTTTTTCCACTTTCCCCTCTTGACAAAACCTCATTACTTCCAGTATCACCAGAAAAGCCTGTTCCCTATGGAATTCTCCTTGATAAGCTGGCTGCTCATGGCTTGGACAAGCACACAGTCTGCTGGGTAAAACACTGGTTGAAAGGCTGGAACCAAAAAGCAGTGGTCAGTGGAGTTAAATCCCACTGACTCCCAGCAACAGACAATAGTTGACACTGGGAAGACAGAAACTCTCCACAACATGTACAGCTGTATATTACATCTGGGCCTAAGGAAATCTTTTCTGACTCAGAGACTACTGCTTTGTCTCCACTTTTGCATACCCAACAGCAAATTAGATATGAATGCTACTTACCTGCTTTTCCCCAGAGCTCTGCATGACTGCTGCAGTTCTTTGATTATCTTATCTGCATTCTGAACGCTTCCACAACCTGCAACATTAGTCCTTGCATAAAAGCAGTGCAACTGCCTGACCAGCAACAAAATGCAAATGCAATTGTTTTTGAGCATTAGAAGAAATCATATGAAAAAAATAGAGGAAGTAACTATCAGAGAAAAACTGGCTATGATACCTATAAATACTTCCTGTTAAAATGTTTGGAAATGGGAATGCATAAATTCAAATTATTTTTAGCTGCTTAGGTAAGTGCATTAATTCAATGTACTGAAATAGCAAAGAGCATTGACAGAATTCCATTACAGCTCCTATTCCAGGAGAACAGAAATACAAGAAAAAATATTGACAGAAACTCTGTGAAAGAAGAACATTTAGAAATAGGAAGGCTATTGAGCCAAAACAAATCTCAGGGGTTTTAAAGGAGGAAAACAACTCTGGGGTTGATTTCAGGGATTTTTGGTGGGGTTTTTGGTTTTGACAAATAGCCTGATTACACATAAACTTTGGTTAGACTACCTTCTTTGCTTCTCCTCTCATTTTGCTGGTTGTCAGCCATACTCTCTTTAGAGGTATTAAGGTCCATAAACCTGTAACAAATGTTTTGTTAATTGATTTCCAACTCATATGTACAAAGCAGTACCCTATATTTCGTTACATCAGAGCCATAAGTAAGACAAAAGCAGCATTTTAAAAGTACTTGGAATTATTTTAAATGTTATAATTTAAGATCCAGTGTCCTGTCTCATGAATACACAGAAACAAACAATCCAGACACAGTTTTTGCTGCTAAAAACTCAACATACACAAATGTTGAATAAGACAGGAAAGCTGTTAGTATTATTTTGCTGGTATCATCCTTACTGTTGGACCAGAATCATAGAATCATAGAATCACTACAGATTGGAAGGGACCTCGAAAGATCATCCAGTCCAATCTGCCTGCAACAGCAGAACCTTTCTGATAGTTGACTACAACACTTTGGACTCAGCCATCCAACCAGTTTTTTACCCTGTGAAGTATATACCCATCCAAGCCAAGAGCAGTCAATCTCTCTAGGAGAAGGCAGCGGGCAACAGTGTTAAATGCCTTTGTAAAGTCAAGGTGGATATAATATCCACAGCTGTTCCTTCATCCAACAGGCAGGTTACCCTGTCACAGAAGGAGATCAGGTTTACTAAACAGAAACTGCCCTCCACAAAATATGTATAAGTTCTAAAATTATTAATCAGAGTCTATAAACCTTACTCCTTTCTGGATTATGTGAAAAGTCCTGCAATAACAACGTAACTGAAATAACGTGGCAGTGAGTTCTCTTATTTAATTGTGTAAAAAAACACAGGGTTAGGTGTATTTAAAACAATTACCTTTCCCAAAAAGTTTCATTGCATTTGAATCTTCAGTTTAATTTGCTGCAATACATCCTCTGCTCATACAGAAAATCTTGCATAACAAGCATGTATGTGCTACCAAATTAAGGAAGTTTAGAAATTAGCTTGCATGACAGCCTAAAATACAGGCATGGTTTTTAGAAAAGGATGTTTACTGTAGCCATATACAGGTAGAACTATGAAAAACAGGGCACCCAGTGGCTCTTACAATACTGATTCCTTTACAGAATTATTATTAAAGCTCAAAAAAACCTCTGAGATCATCAAGTCCAGCCTATGACCTAACATCACCACAACCTAGACCATGACCCTAAGTGCCATATCAACAGCCTCCAGGGATGGGGACTCCACCACCTCCCTTGGCAGTCCAGACAGATCACATCCACCGCTCTGCCATCATCTATCCACCTGGTCATGCCCTCATCAAAGGCTATCAGGCTGGTCAAGCATGGCTTCCCCTTTGTGAAGCCCTGCTGACTGTCCCTAATGACCCTCCTGTCCTTAACGTGCCTGGAGACAGCCTCTAGGTGTTCCATCACCTTTCCTGGGATAGAGGTGAGGCTGACCTGGGTCCTCCTTCTTTCCCTTTTTGAAGACTGGAGTGACATTTGCTATCCTCCAGCCGCTAGGCACCTCTCCTGATCCCCGTGACTTAGAAAAGATGATGGAGAGTGGTTTTGCAATGACTTCCACCGTCTCCCTTAGTATGCACGGGTACATCCCATCTGGGCCCATGGCCATCTACATGGTACATCTAGTTTGATCAACTTATCCCTAACCCAGTCCTCATCAACCAAGGCAGGCTCCTCTCTTCCCTCAACTTCCTCTGGAGTCTCAGCAGTCTGGGGCTTGATATCAAGACAGCCCTCAGAAGTACAGACAGAGGCAAAGAAGGTGTTGAGTATCTCTCCTTTCTCTGTATCCTCTGTCTCCAGGGCACCCACCTCATTCAGCAGGGGGCCTACATTGCCTCTAGTTTTAGTTTTACCTGCAATGTATTTGAAGAAACCTCACCAGAGCCTTATAATCACCCCAAGTGGCCATCCTCTCCTTCCATGACCTATAGACTTTCTTCTTGTTCTTCAGTTTCCCCAGCAGCTCCCTGTTTAACTACGCAGGTCTTCTGGCTCCCTTCCTTGACTTCTTTCCTGTTGGAATGCTCTTTTCTTGTGCTTCAAGAAAGTAGTCTTTGAATGTTAACCAGCTACCCTGACCTCCTTTACCTGCCAGTACCCTGTCCCATGGGATTTCCCCTAGCAATTGCTTGAAAAGGTCCCTCTCATCCTGTCAATAGTTGCCTGGGAGAAGAGCCCGACCCGCACCTGTCTACAACTTCCAGGTAGTTACAGAGAGTGACAAGGTCCCCTCTGAGTTTCCCCTTTTGTGGGCTAAACAACCCCAGCTCCCTTAGCCTCTTGTCATCAGTTCCTTCACCAGCCTAGTTGCTCTCCTCTGGATCTGCTCCAGAACCTCAATGTATTTCTTGAAGTGAGAGGCCCAGAACTGCCCTCAGTCCTTGAGGTGAGGCCTCATCAGTGCCCAGTACAGGGGGAGAATTACATCCCTAGTCTTCCTGGACACACTATTGCTGATCTAAGCCAGGATGCCACTGGCCTTCCAGGTGCACACACCTGGCTCCTGTTCAATCGACTGTCAATCAGTATTCTCAGGTCCCTCTCTGCCAGGTTGCTCTCCAGCCTGGGAAGTAAGTGCATTCCCCCCCATCTGTAGCACTACAGGGGGTTATTGTGGCCAAAATACAGGACCCAAAATGTTATTTTCTCTCTGCTCTTTTCACACGTGTATCTTTGCTTCANTGCAATGACTTCCACCGTCTCCCTTAGTATGCACGGGTACATCCCATCTGGGCCCATGGCCATCTACATGGTACATCTAGTTTGATCAACTTATCCCTAACCCAGTCCTCATCAACCAAGGCAGGCTCCTCTCTTCCCTCAACTTCCTCTGGAGTCTCAGCAGTCTGGGGCTTGATATCAAGACAGCCCTCAGAAGTACAGACAGAGGCAAAGAAGGTGTTGAGTATCTCTCCTTTCTCTGTATCCTCTGTCTCCAGGGCACCCACCTCATTCAGCAGGGGGCCTACATTGCCTCTAGTTTTAGTTTTACCTGCAATGTATTTGAAGAAACCTCACCAGAGCCTTATAATCACCCCAAGTGGCCATCCTCTCCTTCCATGACCTATAGACTTTCTTCTTGTTCTTCAGTTTCCCCAGCAGCTCCCTGTTTAACCACGCAGGTCTTCTGGCTCCCTTCCTTGACTTCTTTCCTGTTGGAATGCTCTTTTCTTGTGCTTCAAGAAAGTAGTCTTTGAATGTTAACCAGCTACCCTGACCTCCTTTACCTGCCAGTACCCTGTCCCATGGGATTTCCCCTAGCAATTGCTTGAAAAGGTCCCTCTCATCCTGTCAATAGTTGCCTGGGAGAAGAGCCCGACCCGCACCTGTCTACAACTTCCAGGTAGTTACAGAGAGTGACAAGGTCCCCTCTGAGTTTCCCCTTTTGTGGGCTAAACAACCCCAGCTCCCTTAGCCTCTTGTCATCAGTTCCTTCACCAGCCTAGTTGCTCTCCTCTGGATCTGCTCCAGAACCTCAATGTATTTCTTGAAGTGAGAGGCCCAGAACTGCCCTCAGTCCTTGAGGTGAGGCCTCATCAGTGCCCAGTACAGGGGGAGAATTACATCCCTAGTCTTCCTGGACACACTATTGCTGATCTAAGCCAGGATGCCACTGGCCTTCCAGGTGCACACACCTGGCTCCTGTTCAATCGACTGTCAATCAGTATTCTCAGGTCCCTCTCTGCCAGGTTGCTCTCCAGCCTGGGAAGTAAGTGCATTCCCCCCCATCTGTAGCACTACAGGGGGTTATTGTGGCCAAAATACAGGACCCAAAATGTTATTTTCTCTCTGCTCTTTTCACACGTGTATCTTTGCTTCACTGCTTGTCCACTCCAATGAATAAAATATTTCATACATCTTCCATACCTAGTACCTAATATTTTCAACATTTATTACAGATTTTATTACAAGTTACCCTTAACAACATTCTTGAATGCTTTATTTTCATTTTTTGGAGTCCCTATCTATATACTTATTACTAATCACAGAATCTCTCTGGCTGGAAAAGACTCTGGGATCATCGAGTCCAACCATCAACCCTACCTTACAAGTTCACCCCTAAACCACATCCCCCAACACCTCATCCAAATGAACTTTAAACACATTTAGGGATGGCAACTCAACCACCTCTCTGGGAAGCCTATTCTAGTGCTTGACCACCCTGTCTGTGAAAAAATTCTTCCTCATAGTCTAAACCTATCCTGTTGTAACTTGAACCTATTCCCTTTTATTCTATCACTAATTGCTTGTGAGAAGAGACCAGCACCAACCTCTCCACAATGTCCTCTCAGGTAGCTGTAGAGAGTGATGAGGTCTCCTCTCAGCCTCCTCTTCTTCAAACTAAAAAGCCCCAGCTCTCTCAGTCTTTTCTAATAAGATTTATTCTCCATTATTCTTAATTCCTTTAAAAATACATTTTTTTGCCCTTTGCAGCTGACCTCAGGACACTAAGTAGTACTACATAGCAAAATGGCCTGATGTCAGAGCACTCCTGATGCTAAGACATGAGCAACAGCTGGAAGGTAACAGAGTAGCAGCCTGTCCATATGGAATCAGGCCATTCCAAAGTCATTACAAAGGTCACTGAAAATGAAGGGCCTGTGTGGCTTTTGCTGGATTTAGGAGCATTTTACAACTTAGTACTGCTAGTTAGGAAAACAATTAGGCTTTTGTTACTGATTCTATTAGGAAAAAAATATTATTACTTGCAGGCATGCAGCAGCCTTCCCAAGAGACTAATGCATTTATCCTAGATTAAATTACTTTTTAAAAAACAATTTAATATCACATGTTTTATCTGAGGAATGTGCGCTGTTTCGTAACAGCCAGGCATCAGACAGCACTGTCCTCTTAGTTTACAGAAGAGGAAACAGAGAAAAATACAATGACCCACAGCTACCTTTGAATGACCTATAGCTGAGGACCAAGGTCATCCCATGAACTGTGCATAAGCAGCTACAGAAGTCAGCACTCCTGACTTCTCATTCTCACGCTAAACACCGGATAACCCATTAAAATCTCTATCCCATTATAATAGTCTGTTAGGAGTCATATGAGATGGTGAACTTCTCCAGACTTTGGTTGATTTGGTTGGGTTTTTTTTTAATACACAAAAGAATGCTTTAAAATCATCACTGAAAAAGCTCTATAAAAATGCATAAACATCTTACCTGGTGCTTCAGCAGTGAAGTGTGAAAGAGGCACCGTAATGCAAAGAGAAGTTGCAGAGCATTTTTTAGCTCATAGCTGTCTTTCTTTGCTGGACGGCAAGGAATGCAAACAGTAACTACATGTGCTCTTATTTTATTTTCGTCATGTTTTTCTGACTGTGGAGCACACAGTACTTACTACCAGGATCTTCTGCAGGCAAATCCTCCAGGCAGCTCCTGCTACACGAGGCTGTTGAGTTTACATGACGTTGCTGGGGCAACTTCACCAAGCCCCTGGGGGCATTTTGCTTGGAGAAGTTTAATTCAAAGAGCAGTAGTGACCTGTGAAGATAAACAATGCTGAGCTAAACGGTAGCATTTTCAGATCTGATCACAAGACTGTTCTCCCAGCACCCAGTGTGAAGAATATTTCTCTCTCCAGTTTACTTTTATTATCTCATTTATTTCTACATGAGCTTAACTTTGCATTCAGCCCCCTTCTTTCAGGCTGCCTTAAACAGCAGGCCTCAAGGATGACTTTTTAAGTAGCTGACTATGCTGTGGAGGAAGAAAGAATCTAAAGAATCAAAAAGGTTTAGTCGGGCTCAGGCTGAGCTGACCGGGTTTTGAAGGTAACTGGTTTGCCAGATGCCAGAAAGATTGGGAGCCAGTCCCTTGGCTGCAGGGCTATACAAGTGAGAGGGAGGATGGTTTGGTTTAGGCCAGACCAGGCACAGCAGGCCTGGGGGACACCTCAGCTCCTGGCTGCCTGAAAAGGGTGTCTTATACATGTCTACTGCATCCAGTTCTGGGCTCCCCAGTTCAAGAGAGACAGACTACTGAAGAGAGTCCAGTGGAGGCTCGGAAGATGTTGAGAACACTGGAGCTGAGGAAAATCTGAAATCTGAGGCTATTTGGCCTGGGGAACATAGAGGGGACTTATCAAAGCTTAACTGGGGATCAGATTAGGAGAAGGGGGTCAGGTCCTTCTCAGTTGTTGCCCAGTGAAATAAGAATGAGCAACAGGAACAAACTGGATCCCAGGAGGTTCCACCCGACCTTAAGCAAAACTTCACTGTGAGAATGTTGGCGCTCTGGCCAGGCTGCCCAGAGAGGCCGTGGGGTCTCCTACCCTGGGGATACTCAAACCCCGTCTGGTCGCCATCCTGGGCACCTGCTCTGGATGATCCTGTTGGAGCAGGTCGGGCTGGAGGCCGACCAGCCCGCGGTTCCGTTGGCAGGAACGCGGCACAACCAGAACAATGACAGCTACAAGGCCCGCCACTCCGTTTGCCCTCTCGGACAGCCCCTGCCGGGCAGTCTGCAGCGATCCCCCTCCCCACAGCCCCGCCCCGCCGCCAGGAACCGCCTCGGGGGCACCACCGCCCGCGGGTGGGGCGGGACAGGGCTGGCACCGCCCGCCGCCACCTTCCCGTCAGCCTCGGCGCCGGGGCGGGGAGCGGCTGTGCTGGCGGCGGCGGCACAAGNGTGCTGGCGGCGCGGGCACAAGATGGCTGCGGACAGTGACGTGAGTGACGCCCCCAGCCCCTGTTCCGCTCCAGCGGTCTCCCCGCTCACTGACCGCCTCTCCCGCTCTCTCCCCGCAGCCCGAGTCGGAGGTGTTCGAGATCACAGATTTCACCACCGCCTCCGAGTGGGAGAGGTAAGCCATGCCGCTCCCCTCGCTTCGGGGGGTCCTGGGGCTCCGCCGACCTCGTCCCGCCCGCTCCTGCCGGGTCCCCGCTCCCTCTGCGGCGGGGCTCGGGCCGTGGGCGATGGGTTGATGTAGAGGATCGAGTCGAGCCGCTTCTGAACGATGTGGTGTAACATCTGCCAAGAACTCGAGTAAATATCCAGAGGCCTTAAGTGCTTTTTCCCTGCCTGATTAGCACCGCAGCTGTGGCTGAAGCCAGGACAGCGAGCAAGGAAACGCGAGGTGAAGAGTGCTCTTGCATTCTAAGTGTGTTGGATTGTAAAATGCTTCTGTCTTCTGTCGCAGACAGACTATAAGCTGATGGTTTTACATCAGAGTTTAGTGTGTCATTTTGTGTCGGTTGCTTATTTATCTGTAAACCACCAAAAGGTGAGAATCGCTGACTGCACCGAGCAGGCTCATAACACCTGCTGAAACGCAGATGTAAGAGGACCACTGGTTTTGTGCAAGGAAGCAATTAATCTGTTTTTATTGAGATTATTATTATTAACTTTTGAGGGGGTTCTTTGTTACTTATTCTTTGGGGTTGTTTTTGTTTTAGAAGTTCTGTAATAAGACAACACAGCACCTGCTTTTAAGGAGCTGAATTGTAATCTGGGTTTGGTGTTCAGTGCGTATTAATACCCTTTTCCCATCCCGGGTAGATTTATTTCAAAAATAGAAGAAGTACTGAATGACTGGAAACTTATTGGGATTTCTTCAGGCAAACCTCTAGAAAAGGTCAGTTGTTGCCTCTTAAGTTTTCTTCTAGAATTTGTGTTACTAACTAGTATGTTCCATGTATTGCTGTTTTCTCAGGTGCTGGAGATGAAAACATCCATTGCTTGTGAAAGCAGTGATCTCACAAATAGTTGCTGTAAATGTATTGATGGAATCTCTGCAAAACTGGCTATTTCCCTGATAAATTTGAGAGTTCATAGAGGGGCTGGTGATGTTTTTTAATTCCCAGTTTTGAATCTGGAAACATGGTTGAAGTTGTTTGAAGTTCTTAAGCAGTTTCTTTTTACCCTGCCTTGTGCCTTTGTCACACCTCACATATGGTTTGCACAATACTGCTTGTGACTTAGTGTAATTCATAGAACCATAGAATCATTAGGGATTGGAAGGGACTTTGAAAGATCATCTAGGCCAATCCCCCTGACACAGCAGGATCACCTAGACCAAGTCACACAGGAACACATCCAGACGGGCCTTAAATATCTCCAGTGAAGGAGACTCCACAATCTCCCTGGGCAGCCTGTTCCAGTGCTCTGTCACCCTCACTGTGAAGAAGTTCCTTCTCATACTGATGTGGAACCTCCTATGTTCCAGCTTACACCCATTGCCCCTTGTCCTCTCACTAGATGACACTGAGAGGAGCCTGGCTCCATCCACCTGACAATTAAAGCCTTTGTAGTGTTTTCTCAGTCCTGTAAAGTGCAGAGGATGTTGCTGAGTTCTCCTGCATGCTAGTGCTAATTCAGCTGTTCTGGATTAGATGGCTGCTGCCTTTCCAGAGGAATTTCATTATTCTTAATTTTAGTCAGGTACAGAATATTCAGACCAAAAACGTGGATTACTTATCTAACAGACTGCTTTTTGACCTTAGCCTTCAGTGTATGTATTATTTTCTAGATCAGATCTCTTGTCTTGATTTCTGGTGAGAAGACACTCTTCACAGATCAAAGTGTTGTTCAATTTGTTTTAGTAGCAGCATGTAATTCCATATTGTGATGTTTCAATACTCTTTCCTGTGTTGTACTTTTGTTTTAAAATTAATTATCTTTAAACATGGGAGTTTTCCCAATTATAGATACAAAATAATTTCTCAATCAAAGCCTATTCAAAGTAAATATTATAGTAGTACTCGCACAAGATGGTACTGAACTAGATAAAGTCCCACAAAACTTCCATCTCTGGTCCAAGTCGAGGGTGCATACACTTGGGGTCCACAGTTCCACTAGAGGTTATTTCTGCCTCTTTATTGCCGTGTAGTTCTGAAGGCTTTAGTGGAATATGTGTTCCTTGAAAATACCATTATTTGCATTTGGCTACCTTTGTAATGAATTTTGATAACATCTCTCTTTTTATTAAGCCGACCTGTAACTATTTAAGTTTTAGCAATAGATGAAGGTGAATAAAGATTAGAGGTTGTGTAGGGTGTGTACTTTTTTAAGGTTTATGAATGTTACGGTAAACATGTGTCATCAAATGATTTATTTTTTTTTCTCTGCAGGGTGTGTACACCACAGGAGTATGGGAAGAGAAATCAGATGAGATTTCATTTGCAGACTTCAAATTCTCCATTACCCATCATTATCTTGTACAAGAGCCCAGTGACAAGGATGGGAAAGAGGAGCTGGTTGAAGGTAGATGATAGGTCTCCACAGGCCTGTAAGGGTAGGACAAAAGACAGTTCCACAACGTGGAATTCAGTGTGTTGATTTGCTTCTGCATGACATTTCCTGGGATCCTATGGGTGTCACCTGATGTTTCTGCTTTCAGTGTGCTTTGCATTCAACTAATTACTAGTATAAGTAGTCTAAATCAGCAGAAGGATTGCTGTTCTTACGTGTCTTGTTTTTTCCACAGATGCTCTTCCTCTGCCTATGCAGGACTTGCTGTGCATGAACAACGACTTTCCTCCTCGAGCTCACTGTCTGGTAAGATGGTACGTATGGATGATCTCCGAGGTCTCTTCCAACCCCTGTCCTTTCGTGGTTATGTGATGCCTCTGGTCTTTAATACAAGTAAGCATAGCAATTGAAAAATCTTTGATGGTGGCACAATTGCTTGTGTATTTTTTTTTGCATCAAGACTTAAAGCTTAAGCAAAATGATTCTTGGTACTGGACACAGGAAATAAGTGCAAAAAATCCCAAAAAGCTCACCATAGTGGTGCCACAGTACTGGGCTTTTCTTCCAAAAATGTTTATTTTGTGAAATCCCATAGACCAACCAAGCTTCCATACCTGTAATATTGAAATATATCCTTAAAGGAAATCCGCAACAACTTAAGAAACAACACCAGCACGTCCTCAGTGATGCACATCTTTAGCACAATACAGCATTGTTCTAGGGAGACTGTTTTTATGCACAAATTGTTAAGCGTTGCTGTTAACACAGAATAAATATCAGGTGTGGTAGCCCTGTAAGTCCTCACATTAAGTATAGTATTGTGCTCTGGTAATTAATGATTTGAGAACCTGCAGCACTTGCTGCCTGCTCCAAAAGAGGTACTTGTGTCAAAGCAACAGATTCTAGTCTGTTGATGACATTTAGGTTATTCAGGTTACAGCATTTCTAAAAATAGTGTGTTTCAGCTGGCTTGCTAAAAACAACATTCATGCTCCTTTTTTCCCCTCTCTTGAGGTATGGCTTGCGTGAGTTTGTGGTAATTGCTCCGGCTGCAAATAACGATGCTGTGCTTAGTGAATCCAAATGCAACCTGTTGCTGAGTTCCGTTTCTATTGCGCTGGGGAACACGGGCTGGTAGGTGAAAACATAAACCATTTTACGTGTCCTGGTAAAACTCTAGGATGATGTTGCCATAAGGAAAGCTTTAAAAATTGTTAGCAAAATACAGTCAGTTAATTGTATTTGCATCATATTGTTAGGGAAGGATTAAAAAAAAATCCTATGGGAACTTTAAAAGGATTGATTCAGTCTGTTTATATATATTCATTATTGTTTAAAAAACTTAAAAGGCGTTTAAAACCTACTGGAAGTTGTTGGAATAAATGTTGTACTAAATATTTCTTACACAATATTTATTAATTATATTTTTTTCTTTGCTGCATATTAAGGGCTTTAAGCTGTGCTCCACTAAATAGATTCTAAAGAATATGAACTGATGTTATAATGCTCAGCTCGTTTTAAAGACTACAGAGCAGCATGACTTTTTAAATAATGTGAAATGTTCATGGTTTTTTTTATAGCCAGGTACCACTGTTTGTGCAAATACATCATAAATGGAGGCGGATGTATGTTGGAGAATGTCAGGGTCCAGGAGTTCGGACGGACTTCGAAATGGTTCATCTTCGCAAAGTGCCAAATCAGTACACTCATTTATCAGGATTGCTGGATATCTTCAAAACTAAGATTGTAAGTGCATCTGATGTGTATAACTGGTACTAAGAATTTATTACCTGGCTGCTTGTAGATTCACCTCATGTCTTACAGGGATTTTTTGGTTTGTTTGTTTTTAAGTATGAGGCTCACACTGTCAACATCAACTAAGGTTTTTTGCAGATGTCACGAGTATCTAGCGATAAAAGAGTGAAAATTGGTATGGGATTTGTTCCTCAGGTGTTAGATCATCTTCCATGTTTATTTTCACTTGGTGAAAGAATGCATCTGCTTTCTGGTCTTGTTGTAACAACCTTTTCTTCCCCCTCCCCCAAATGAACTATTTTTCTCTTTAAAAGAAGAAGGGCAGATAGGATTTTTTTATTCTGATCCTTTGTAGCTCCCCAAACTAAGTTGGGAGTGAAGAACATCATGGTGAAGGCTCCGCAGTCTGAAAAGACGGCTTGTTTATGGAGTGCTGTGGCTGACTGCAGCTCTTCACAGCTAATATTGGTAGCCAGCAATCTGGTCAAAATTCTGAGGGGGGGGAAGAAGTCCTTAATGACAACCTAACGCATTCTATGCTGGATTTATTTCTGAGTTATCAGTTAAAAAGCTTGGAGAAAAGGAGACTGAAGGGTGACCTCACTGATGTTTATAGATATGTGAAGGGTGGGTGTCAGGAGGATGGAGCCAGGCTCTTCTCAGTGTCATCTAGTGATAGGACAAGGGGCAATGGGTGTAAGCTGGAACATAGGAGGTTCCACATCAATATGAGAAGGAACTTCTTCACAGTGAGGGTGACAGAGCACTGGAACAGACTGCCCAGGGAGATTGTGGAGTCTCCTTCACTGGAGATGCTTAAAACCCACCTGGGCATGTTCCTGGGGGATTGGCCTAGATGATCTTTCTAGGTCTCTTCCAATCCCTAATGTTCTTGATTCTGTGATAAGTGGAGCATATTAATGTGTTGTGTGCTTTAGAAAGTTTTTGTGCTTATTTTTACCTGTGAGTATTTTGCTGAGCAGTAGTTTTAATACTTTGAGTGCTACAATTCTGATAACATTATCTCTAATACAAATTATTATAAATTATTGATATTCAAAGCCTGGAGTGTTTGAGAGGATGTGATTTTTAAGGTGGTTTTTTTTTTTTTTCTCCCTAATATTTTTTAAGGGTTGCCCTTTAACTCCACTGCCTCCAGTTAGCATGACTGTTCGACTGACATATGTGCTTCAGGACTGGCAGCAGTATTTCTGGCCACAGCAGCCACCAGGTAGGTTATTCATGTGCTAAGGATTGTTTTTTAAGGTAAAGTCATTGTTACAGAAAATGTTTGTGTGTCTTGCCAGAAAAAGTGAAACATTTTGAGCATTACTAGGAAATGCTCAAAAAATCACTTCAGAAAGGCTTCAGTTACAGCCCAGCACTGTCCCTCTCCCTTCTGACAGGCTCTGAAGTCAGTGGGGAAAGGAGAAACTGTTACATGGACCTCCCTTGAGCTAAAAGTTTGGAGTTTAATTGCTGTGTTTTACACAAGGCTAAATAAGCCAAGCAGTTAATTAAAGGTGGTGTTTTTTTTCCATGCAGGAAAAAATTCTGATCAAGCCTTTTATTGTATTAGCTGTGTATGAGGGGAAAGTAATGTGTGTGAATCTAAACTGCATACAGCACATGTGGCAAATTTATGCCATAGGGATGCTGTTTAGGAAAAACCAAGTGAGTTTGTTCGCTTGGCACTCTCACAGTGAACTCACATGCTTGTTTGGTGCTAATTCTTCTTTGAGTGTTAAAGATTTGTTTTTAACAGATCCATTTCTATGTAGGTAGCATTAGAAAACAACTTGGACACCTCTGGCCCAAAGCTAAACAAATCTACATGAAATCTATGCTCCTTTACATACATTTTGTTAGTGATGTGGTATTACAGGTGCAGTGTGGTGGAGAAAATACTCCCAAGTTCTATTCTTGACTTGGTAGTAGTTTTACATAACAAGCTTAAGGTATTTAGGTCACACTTAGAGTGGCAGAACCTGTGTGACATTGGTCTGGTTACCTAATTCCTTTGCTTTAAAAAAATTACTACACTCAACAAAGGTATGTTTGGAAGAATTGTCGCATATTGCACCCAAAGAGTGCCGAAAGTACATTTAAAGAGAATTTGAGCAGTTTGAATAAATTCTACTCTCTCAGAGGACTGTGGTTAAGGGAGCTAGTGCCATGGGGTATTGCAGAAACTGGAGGTGGACATGGGTTTTACTGCTGTGGCTACCCTCACTCAATTCTCTTTTGTCAAAGTAAAGCAAAGAACTTAAACATGACTTTTATCATCTCTGAAGAACAACTTATGTAATGAACATATCCAAATACTTCATCTGTTCTAATACCTGACTTGTTTTGTATGCGAAGAGTTTGCCGATGCATTTAAGGATCAGATGCTGTAACAGCATTGTTATAATGGCATTACAATACATGATTATCTGTTCAGTGAAGGCTGTTTTTCATTTATGTATTTGAAGGGTATAGCATGGGAAGCATCTGCAAGAACCTAGGATTACAAGGAATTGCCCAGATTACTATGTGAAGGCTATAGGGGACATAAGAAATCACTTTTTAGAAGCACTCTGCTTTTGGAGACCTCCTCTTCTTTACAGACCTAAATATTGCTGTGTCAAATTTGTGTCTGTTTGTCCTCATGACTCTTTAAGGCTGCCTGTATAACTCATTTTTATGAAGGAAATAAGCTTCCCCCACATATTACAAGGACTTTATCTGCCTTTTTGAATATTCTCTTGCATGCCTACTTCCCAGCTTCTGTTGGAACCAATTCCTTGTGTGCTAGAATTGTGTTTTCATAGCTCTGTTGCCTTAGCTGCTCAGCTATTCTCTGGTCATCCTACATGCTGTGATCTTTCTATTGTGAAATTTAGTATGCTTCTTGAAATAGTTCATAAAGTTTATAAGGAAAATATATTGATTTGTCTTCAGATATAGATGCTCTAGTTGGGGGAGAAGTTGGAGGCCTTGAGTTTGGGAAGCTGCCGTTTGGTGCCTGTGAGGATCCTATTAGGTAAGTCAGCAGTTCAGAAAACTGTATGTGAGAACTTACTTAATGGAGGACTTCAAGGTCTGTTATTTCAAATCTTAGCTCTGCCTGACTATAACTTAGTAAGTCTGTGATAGATTAGTTAATTACTCAAGTACATAAGAAATGTCTGTAATGGTCTTAATTGCAAATAAGACCATTTGCAAAATTCTCTAATGATAATTCAAGAGTTCTGGCTCTTAAATCTTTCACCATAAACTTCTGGAGTTTACTTCTCCATTTATCTTTGAGCCTCTTAAGTCAAAATATACCTTAACTGGAAATAAAATTCAAGGACATTCTGCCTTTGTTCAAGGCTTGAACTCACGTTCAGCTTTGACAGTTGTTGAAGACTTAAACTTAGAGTGTACAAACTGAGCTCTTGCATCTCTTTATGTTCTTTTCATCACCACTTAGCAAATCTGGGAGTTGTTGTGATGTATTAGACACTGTTTAGTGCCCTAGCCAGTTCATGAAGGTTGTTCTTTCCTCTGTACTTGGAAACATGGAATACGACACACAGCTCTCTCCTTTTGTAGAGAGAAGTTGAGAGTCCTGTATGCCAGGTACCAGTAAAGTTTAGTGTAGTCCTGGGTGTGATGCTGTAGAATAATGTTTGCAGCGAGAAGACTCACTGGAAAATGTTCTAATTTCTGGATGTAGATGCAAAATACATAGATGCAAAATACATAGAGGTGACTAATATTGAATTGTCACATCTAACCTTCCAGGATTGTACCTGTAATGGAGACAACACTTCACTAGCACTGAAAGATGTGCATCTTGTTTTGTTTCAGTGAGCTTCACTTAGCTACCACGTGGCCTCACCTAACGGAAGGTGTAATTGTGGAAAATGATGCTTATTCGTAAGTATTAAGTGCAAATACTTACAAGTATATTTTACTTGCTAGCTACTGCATAAAATATACATGCCTTTGTGTGTGAAGGAACCTATTCTGAGGAATGCTTAGGTCAGTTGATAGAACATCTCATTTGTGAAAACATCGTTTTCAAGTGTGTGAGAAAATACTACTGTACTGTAATCTCAACAGAACAGTAAACTCAGCAGGTTTTGTTACAAATTCGTATTGTCATCTCAACAGTTGTGTTCTGTTAAGCCTCTTCAAGAAGAGGAACAGGATATTAAAAAAAGGTTTATTTTAATTAGTGGAGAAAAGAACCTTTTCTGCATTACAGCACTTCAGAATAAGACTGGTTGTAACTGTATTGTTCTTACGTGTTTTCATCATGTTTTGTATATACATGAGAACGGGGACTCTTGCTCGAGTTTCAGTGCATTTGCCGTGTTCTGCTGTGTAATGTCATGTGTGTTATGGCTTCCATGGCCTTAACTGGCTGTGGCATTCCATTTATTGAGAGTTTGATTCCTATCTCTTGCATAGTTATGGTGACAGCATGACACTTGTTTGCTTTTTTTCTCATTTAAGTGACCTTGATCCTGTTCAAGCACCACAATGGTCTGTGAGAGTCAGGAAAGCAGATAACCCTCAGTGTCTATTGGGTAAGACGTCAGAATTCCCTGTCTTCTTTTATGCCTATTAATCTATTAAGTTGTGAAGTTAGGATTGTTACTGTTTCTTCATCTTGTGCTTGGTTTTCAAGAACTTTCGCAAAAACATAAGTTTCTGTTTTGGCTTATTCTGCATCTGTGTACTCTGAATTCTGGTGCTGCTCTTCACCAGAGAATAAGCATTTACTTGATGTGTTTTGTGGAAATCCAGATTTCCCAGAATCTCTAAGTTTTATTAAGTGCCTTCTGCATGTATCAGTTTCCTTAGTTTCTCAGTTTCCTTCAATCTGTCTTAACAGACAGGATTGGTTCACCTGCAGAGTTGTACTATTGCCCCTTCTTGCCTTCTAGCTTGTGGGGAAATAGACTTCAAAACTAAAAAAATATTAACGTGGTGTACAAGTTTCGTCTTGCTACGGGACAAGAAATGGATTAAGGCGCATGCAGAACTGTGCTCTACAGAGGTGGCTAGAGTGGCACACTGTCTAGGTGTGCATTTTCCTTTGCTTTAATTATGTGGTTTAAATATATTTGTACTTCTGAACAGATGATCAGGTCATTTCAGATGACAGGACGTCATCTTGAGTTAGCTTATTGTTCAGTGAGCTTTCAGCTGAATCACTGAGCAACTATGGTACTCTTTTAGGTGACTTTCTTACTGAATTCTTCAAGCTTTGCCGTAGGAAGGAGTCTACTGATGAGATACTTGGAAGATCTGCATTTGAAGAGGAAGGAAAAGGTAAACTAAGATCTTACTGATTTGTGCTACTTGTTTTAAGCTTTGCTGTCATCCTCTCCATTTTAAGAAATTCTAAGGAAAAAACAAACTCCAAACAATCCAAAACTATCTGACCAGTAGGTCAGACTTTACCCCATCAGTTTAGAATCAGACCTCTTTTTATTGTCTCTGTCCCTTTCCCCTCCTCCTGCATTTTGTCCCCTTTTCCTTACATCAACACAGGCCACATCTGAAGGTATTTTCTTTGACCTTAGTTTTGAAGGAGCTGGCCACTTAGCTTAAAAAGGTGTTAGACCAAATGGGGTATGTATTGCTCCTAGTGCTAGACGTTGTCTCCTCAGCCTTCCTTATCTCCAGTTTTCTCAAAATATTTGAAAAGATTATGTTTTCTAGGCTGCTGGTAATTGTTCACTTAAATTTGCCTACTCTCTTATTAATAATATTGATTCCCTTTATCGTAAGGCAGGTTCTCAACAAAATCTTTTGATTTGAGTGCTCTAAAATAGAATTGTACTTACACCATGTAAGATCATATATATATATATAGTGACTAATATTGAATTTAAGGCTGATCCAAAGCTGCAGCAAATGCTTGAGCAGTCTTTGTTACCTGCAATGTATTTGTAGCTGGTATTGTGTATAAAAACTGTTTAAAGACAGGCTCTTTGTCAGGGTTTTTGCTGATAGTCTGCCTGTAACTGTCTGCAAGAGTGCAGTGCTACTACAGTAGGTGGCAGAGACTCTTTACAGCCAACCCAGTCTTCATTCAGAAAAATAAGTCACACGTACTCGGAGCAACCTCAGGGCACAGGGGTGTAGCTCTGGTTAACAGACTGTTAAAAATCTGAGTCAAGATAAATAGACTGAAGGTGAATTTTTTGGAAGATGGTCTTGAGGGTTTTTTTGTGTTTTGTTCTTATTTTTTTTAATTGATTTGATTTTATAGAGGTTGCTGATATTAGCCATGCTTTGTCGAAGCTCACAGAGCCAGCACCAGTCCCAATCCATAAATTATCAGTCACAAATATGGTTCACAGTGCAAAGAAAAAGATCCGCAAGCACAGAGGTGTAGACGAGTCACCTTTAAACAATGAAGTTCTGAACACTATTCTTCTGGTAAGTGACCTGTCCGTGCACTTTAAATTCATATAAAACAGGTGTTTGTGCTTCCGCTGATGTGTTTGGTCTGTAGTTTATGGCGGAATTGTAAAGTGTCCGATGTCAGTGCCGTTACTTGAATTGCATCGGTCAGCTTTTTGAAGCACTCTGACTTGTTACAAGTCTGTGCAGTATGAGTGGACGGAAAACTCTTGAGCTTCGCTACGTTTTAATTATGTGACCAGCAGTAGGTTTCTGGAGAGAGTAGGAAAAGCAGGAAAAACATACTTATGGAAGTTTGGATGTTTTTCTTTCCTCAAGTTCTTATTTCCTGATGCTGCTGAGAAACTCCTGGATGGATTTGAAAGCAGAACTAGTACTTCAGCAGGAAACAATCCTCCTCCAGAGAATGAAGATTATGTAAGTTGTAGTGACTGACATGCACGAGAGAAAGCAGTTTTTTGTGTTCATATAGACTTTGCTGAGGTTGCCCTCTGTCTTGTATTAGATTGGTTTTGGAAAGAGGAACTGGGCCTTTGTGGAATCTCTAGGTAGAGACAGTGATTTGTAAAAAGTATGTATTTATTTATTTATTCTTCCAAAGACCATAATTTTTGGTAGCTTGTATTTAACATGCTTGAAATGTTAGTTTTCCAGTCATCTTGAGAAACAGGAAGTTGATGAACTGTTTTGGACAACATATGCCATTGTTCCTTCTATTCCTTGCACAGAATCTCTTCAGTCACTTCAAATCTGCTCCTTCTGATAGTCTGACATACAAACTAGCCTTATGTCTTTGTATGATAAACTTCTACCATGGAGGAGTGAAAGGAGTGGCCCATCTTTGGCAAGAATTTGTGTTAGAAATGCGTTACAGATGGGAGAACAACTACCTTATTCCAGGGTAAGACTTGCTTTGTTCTTTGTTTCAGGAATGGACTGAGTTCCCTATGACTGTGAAACATACCGTGTGTGTTTGGTTTTGGTTTTTTTTTTCAAATTGCCAATATCCCCTGTTATCCTCTATTCTTGCTTCCTTAAACCAAGAAAGGACAGGAAGTGGGGGAAAAGCATCTATGCCCTTATTTGAGACATTCAAGATGCCTGAAAGATGCTCAAGTTAAAGAACATTCTACTGTTGAAAGAAGGTGCAGGTTGGGGAGAAAAAAACCCTTATGTGAATTCTAGGCTTCCAGTTTCTCATTAGATGAAAATGAAGCACCTTTGCTGTGTAGTTCTACCACTTACCTAAGGGAACTCTTTAAAGTTCCTGCTTTTTCAGGCAGCTAATGCTGTCTTGTGTATTCCAACCCTTCCAGGTTACATCTGCTGCAGCAGAGCTTGTTACAGACCAAAAGTCCTGTCAAGATGAAATGTCAGTGTAGAGCAAATATGGGTTTTTTTGTTGTGTTTGTTTTTTTTCAAATTGGATGGGTTGGAAGTAGATGACCTTTAAGGTGCCTTCCAGCCTAAACCATCCTCTTGTTTTATGATTTAGTTCCCAAATTATACTTTGAAGTGGTTGCAGTGAAAATAAAATGGAGCTTGAACTATGTTGAGGTTACTCTGTTTTGCATTGCAACTTTATTTTTCAAGTCAAAAGTGCTTAAGTTTTGTTTGAAAACAAAACTTTCCCTTTTAACACCCAAATGGAAAAATGACCAGGAAATATAGGGTGGGTCTGTTTTATACTAGTGTGAAATGATCTCTGAGCCTCACTTCTGGGCTTGTTCAGTCAGTAGCTTGTCTTCTGAGACTGCAGAAGAGCTGAAATGGCAGGGGTGGGTTCAATGTGGGTATTTGCTCCTCTTTTGGATTTCACATCACTTAAGACCATGTGTGTGTGAAGGATTCAACTTTATAACTGGTAAATGGTTATGCTTCTGCCTTTTGTTAGATTAGCTAATGGCCCTCCAGATCTGAGATGCTGTTTACTGCACCAGAAACTTCAGGTAAATATCCCAAACTTAAGAATGATTTTTCTCCTAAGGAAACTGTCAAAATTATAGTAATTATTAGCTAAATATATTGTTGTTGTAGATTTAGTTGATGTTTGTATTAGTTGGTGTGGAAATTATTACTTGGGAAAAGCTATATATAGCAGTAAGTTCAAGGAAATTGTTACCTTTTAGAATTGTAAAAGATTTTTGGTGACTCTCCAGGTTTTTCTGTGACACTGTTTTGCTTAAGAGAAGTAACTGCTAAACAACTTATTTCTGTTTTCCTTTGTACTTGTTAGATGTTAAATTGTTGCATAGAAAGAAAGAAAGCAAGAGATGAAGGGAAAAGGGGGAGCGTGTCTGATCGTTCACCTAGTGGTGTTGCTGGTGACCCTGGAAAAGGAGCAGAACAAGCTGGAGAAAACCCTGATAAGGAAAAAGAAGTTGGGAAGTCTTGGGACTCGTGGAGTGACAGTGAAGAGGAATTCTTTGAATGCTTAAGTGACACAGAAGATTTTAAAGGAAATGGGCAGGAAAATGGAAAGAAAGGAGGAGCAAAAGAAGGCAACAAAGAGACTGTAAACTTAAAACCAGAAGGTCGTCTGCATCCACACGGAAAGTTGATGCTGCTGCATCCAGGAGAGCCACTCTACATTCCAATAACACAGGTCAGGCAGCAAGAGCTGAGCGAGATGTGCAGTATGGCTCAGACCTAGGACTGTGAAGTTGTGTATGGTTTGCAGCTTATAGTCTTATCTGTTGTAAAAATTGCCACGTGGTTTAATTCTATGGTTTTAAACCTTGGTGAGGCTGTTAAACTGAATCTTGCATGCCCTTTGTTTTATTTGAGAATGGGTCTCTTCACTCCAGATTTTAAAGCAAGAGCTCAGTTTTCTTACCTGTCTTAAATTTGGGTTTCTTTTCATTGCCAGTTCTTGAGGGATCTTCCACCCCCTCCTTTCTTTTTCTGTAAGTAGGACTGGCTGTGGTCCTTCTACCACGAAGATTTCTAGCTGACTGACTGGAGTACGGGGTCAGTTTTGCTGCTGCTTTTTAAATAAGAAACATTTCTCAACTTTTACCTAAAAGGCCATAGTCAGCAGCTTTTGGTGTCATTATCTAAGGCAGGTTTATCATCAACCATCTAGGAACATTCCTTGATGCAGATCTTCTGCAGAGTGACTGGGGATGAAAGAGGAAGCAGTGGAGTCAGATGAAGTGGTTTTCCTTCAGCCATGTGTGAAGAATACAGTTTATTTCACTCTCTGGAGAAAAATTCTATTTCACAAGTGCTGCTTTGTGTGGGTAGAAGGCATGAGCAGAGAGTAGTCGGGCAAAACATCAGTTAGTGATGTGCTGACAGTATCGGTGGCAAAAATCCTGCATTGCTTTAGGCGGATTTTCAGCCATCTCAACAAAATGGTATCAGTCAAATGCTTCCTTGACTTCATCTGCGTTTTGACATTTTAACAATTATTCCTAATTTTGTAACTACTTTTTGTTGTGCACAGATTGAGGCTAAACAAATTCATTGTTAAAAACTTGCAATTATTTCCTTTGAGTACAAATAATTAACTTGTAATGAGATAGCTTTCTCTCTGTCATTACAAAATCGATGCAACAATTTGTTCTAGAGGCTGTCTCCAGGCACATCAAGGACAGGAGGGTCCTTAGGGACAGTCAGCAGGACTTCACAAAGGGAAAGTTGTGCTTGACCAACCTGATAGCCTTTGATGAGGGCATGACCAGGTGGATAGATGATGGCAGAGCGGTGGATGTGGTCTGTCTGGACTTGAGTAAGGCATTTGACAAAATCTCCCACAGCATCCTCACAGCCAAACTGAGGCAGTGTGGTCTAGATGATCGGGTAGTGAAGTGGATCGTGAACTGGCTGCAGGATAGAAGCCAGAGAGTGGTGGTCAATGGGGCAGAGTCTGGTTGGAGGCCTGTATCTAGTGGAGCGGCCCAGGGGTTGGTTGCTGGGACCAGTCCTGTTCAATCTGTTCATTAATGTCTTGGATGAGGGATTAGGGTGCACTGTCAGCAAGTTTGCTGATGACACAAAGCTGAGTGGTGTCACCGACACCCCAGCAGACTCTGCTGCCATTCAGCAAGATCTGGACAGGCTGGAGAGCTGGGCAGAGATAAATGTAATGAAGTATAACAAGGGTAAGTGTAGAGTCTTGCATCTGGGCAAGAACAAACCCAGGTACCAGTATAGACTGGGGACTGACCTGTTGGAGAGCAGTGTAGGAGAAAGGGACCTGGGGTCCTGGTGGACAGCAGGATGACTATGAGCCAGGAATGTGCTCTTGTGGCCAAGAGGGCCAACAGCATCCTGGGGTGGATCAGAAGGTGGGTGGTTAGCAGATCAAGAGAGGTTCTTCTCCCCCTCTACTCTTCCCTGGTGAGACCATATCTGCAGTATTGTGTCCAGTTCTGGGCCCCTCAGTTGAAGAGGGATGTGGAGCTGCTGGAGGGAGTCCAGTGTAGAGCAATGAAGATGATGAAGGAAGCAGAGCACCTCTCTTATGAGGAGAGGCTGAGAGAGCTGGGTCTCTTTAGCTTGGAGAGGAGGAGACTGGGGGGTGACCTCATTAATGTCTATAAATATGTAAAGGGTGGGTGTCAGGAGGAGGGAGCCAGGCTGGAACGTAGGAGGTTCCACATAAATATGAGCAGGAACTTCTTATTGGGGAGGGTGACAGAGCACTGGAACAGGCTGCCCAGGGGGGTTGTGGAGTCTCCTTCACTGGAGACATTTAAGACCCGTCTGGATGTGTTCCTTTGTGGCTTGGTCTAGGTGATCCTGGTGTGTCAGGGGGATTGGACTAGATGATCTTTCGAGATCCCTTCCAATCCCTAGTGATTCTGTGATTCTACTTCTTCCGTAATAAGGGCTAAGTCCAGGAGAGGCTATTTGTAATACTGTCTCTTTCTGTGTTGCAGGAACCAGCACCTATGACTGAAGACTTGCTGGAAGAACAGTCTGAGGTACTGGCCAAACTCGGGACATCAGCAGAAGGGGCTCATCTTCGAGCACGCATGCAGAGCGCCTGCTTGCTCTCAGATATGGAGTCTTTTAAGGTAGTACTACATGAAGAATTCTGTGAGACTGCTTTCCTTTCAGTTACAGTATTCCTCTTGCTTGGGTTAAACAATATTGAAGGGGTTTCTAACAAGTTTCCTTTCACCTCAAAGTGGTTTAAGGTTGAAAGTAAAACCCTATTGATAAAACTCTTGGAATGTTTCAAAATCTATGACTATCCAGCCTGTTACGCTGCAGTATTCCAGTAAATTTGCACAATATCTGTAGGAGGGGAAAAAACCCCAGAGCATACAGTTGAAAAATTGGGAATTAAAACTCAGACAAGCCCATACAAAATGTGAGAAGGAGACTAAGCATCAGAGTCCTGAATTCAAATGACATGTTTCTCTTTCCTAGCACTTTGTAGCTTTTGTCTAGCGTCTCTTGTACTTTCCACCGTGCCTGGCTTTGTGAAATGCACCTTTAATCACACTACATGTAGACAAAATCACAGAATCACTCTGGTTGGATGTAAGGATAGTGTAAAGAAGAAAAAAATCTGACATTCACCCTTCTGTATTTGGACTTTGGAGAGGACAACATTTTTATATACAGTTGCAGGTGTGTTGTCCTTTAGTAGGGAGAAGGTATCCCTATTAGAAGTACTGTATAGCTGTTCGTCAAACAGTGACAGGGCTTGCTGTGGTTTTGGGTAATTTGTTCCATTTCTTTGCTGAGCTCTGCAGAGGGAGCTAAGAGCACGCTTGCTACTGTCACCAAAGGATCTCAAAACTCTGAATAAAGATTGGAGATTCTGTTATGAAATTGCAGCAGTTAAAAATAATAATAGCTGTGTCACTTTGTAGTGAAACAATGCAGATGGACTGCGGAGTATTTTGAACAGCTCAGCAGCAGTTTATTAGCAGTGACTCATGCCATTCAGACACTCACACTGTGTTATTTCTATGGTGCAAGTGATCTAAACCTAAAACGAGAACACACCCGTAATGTGAAGCAGAACTGCACTCTCGATAGGTACATCAAACAGAAACTGTGTTTCTTTTATGTCCTAGATGTAAGGATGTATTTATATGTTGACACTTTTATGTTACTTTTATTTGGGGAAAGTCTTGGGGTTTTTGAGTTCCTTTTTAAAGAAAGAAGATGAACTTTATTACCAGACTGTTAAAAGATAGCAAGTCAGTGCAGAAAGCTTCTTTGTGTGGCCCAGTGATTCTTCTGGGCTTGGGCTGATCTTCTTCTAAGTAATTAATGGTATAAGCTGTCTGTGTACGTTTATACAGACAGCTAGTGTTGTATTTATTGCATGTAGCAGGTACCTGAGAAGTTGGACTTCAGTATAATTGAGCTTGGGTGAAATCACTTATGAATGTCCTGTTCTAGAGGGTAAGAGGAAGGTGTCTGTGTTGATGGTACCGCTCTCGTTGTCTTGATTTTTACTCATTTTATCCATCTCACCCTCCCAGGTCCCTTTTGACTGTGAAGAGATTCCCTGGCTTTTGCCTCCTGCCTTTGCTCTAGCCACTCAACTCTTGTCTTCCTACCCAGGTTATGATGTTTTCATGGGATTTTTCAGGCAGTAATTTTATCTCCTGTTCATTCCAGGCCGCTAATCCTGGCTGTTGTCTGGAGGACTTTGTGAGGTGGTACTCTCCTCGGGACTACATCGAAGAGGAAGTGATTGATGAAAAAGGAAATGTAGTAATTAAGGGGGAGCTGAGTGCCCGAATGAAGATTCCTAGTAACATGTGGGTAGAGGCCTGGGAGACAGCAAAACCAGTCCCAGCTCGGAGGCAGAAAAGACTCTTTGATGACACTAGAGAGGCAGAGAAGGTAAAAGGTTCTATGGTAGTTGGATCTGTAATGCTTACAGCAGTCCCTTCTTTTTTTTCTCCTGCAAGATCTAATCATTGACACATCACAGCACGATATTCTTGGGGGTTAACAAGGCTTAGGGTTAATCAGAAATTCTTGGTGCTGTACAACCTGTTTAAGTATCTAAAACAATTAGTGTATGGAATGGGACTTCACAAGCTGCATTACTTAGGGATGACTTTGAATTAGTGGTAAATCAGATTTTTTGTCTGCATATCTGTTTTAGGAAGGCTGTTTTTACAAAGAATTATTTAATTAGGAAAAGACTTTGAAGATCATCAAGTCCAACTGTTTAGTTTCATTCTGTCCTGTTGGGACTGTAAGAAGTGACTGAGGATTCATGAGTCTTGTGTTACAACATTACTTCCTTCTGAATTCTTCAGTGTAGGTGCTCATCTTTTGCAGTTAAACTTAACTCTGTGAAGTAGTTTTGATCACTAATATATTAGATTTTCTCATGTTACAGGTGCTGCATTACCTGGCAGTTCAGAAACCAGCTGACCTTGCAAGGCATCTTTTGCCTTGCATCATCCATGCAGCTGTACTCAAGGTAAAGGAAGAAGGTAAATAATGTTTAATAAATTATTACCATGTTTTAGGGTGAGCACTGATGCAGTAATTACAACTTCTTTGTTTCTTTTCCTTCTGATAGAAGCACTGGAAGATATCTCATCAGTTAAGAAGATTATTAAGCAGATAATATCCCACTCCAGTAAAGTTCTACGATTCCCCAACCCAGAGGACAAGAAGTTGGAAGTAAGACTTTAGTACTGGCTGGGGTTGAAAACCTGGGATAGACCTCTGCACTGTTGACAGAAGTGCTAAAAGAACAACTTACTAGTTTTCACTTTTATCAAACTCCTGCAGGAAATCATTGCTCAGATTATGAGTGTGGAAGCCATCATCGCTAGGGCCAGGTCTCTGAAAGCAAAATTTGGAGTAGACAAATGCGAGAATGAGGAGGAGAAAGAAGATTTACAGAGGTGACTATTTCTTTCCTTTCTCTCTGCCTAATTCCCCTCAACCCCAGGTTCCTACCCCACTAACTTCTTGTTGTGCTGAGAGGGTGAGATGATTATTTTTTTGTACGTGTAGGGGAGTTCAGCCCAAAGTGTTATCTGTGTGCTCAAAAAAAGTGTCATATTGTTAATTATTCTGTGTGGCTGACACCATGAAGGCTTTTCATGTTGAATTTATACATCTCTGTTAGGAACCTGGGCTCTCAATTAACTCCAAATAGAAGAGTTAGGTCCTTGCAGAGGCTGTGTCACAAGCTGGGTGTTAATGGGCCCTGCTGCCAGTGTTCAAGCCCAGGCAGCAATCTGACTTGGGTTTGCTGACCTTGCTCAGGAAGAGGCTGTGTTCAGCTTACGTTACTGATGAAAGAGTAGCTGCAGGAAAGATAGAGAGACATGGTAGGAGGGAACAGCTGAAGGCTAAGAAGACATTTAATCTTTAGGGTAGAGGACAAGGAGAAAAGGGCTGAAAAGGTGATGATAGTGATCCAGTGGGATGCTAAGAAATCTTAGGGATTTAGAAGGGGGAATCCCTGACAGTATCTGCCAGTTCTCACCCTGGGCAGACACTGCAAGGAAGGCATCTCTTGGGTTTAGTTTAGCAAACGAGATAGAGCTGAGAATTAACTATTCCTTTTTCCTTTTCAATCCTTTGTACCATCAGATTCGTAAACTGTCTCCTGGAGCAGCCAGAAGTGTCGGTTATTGGTGCGGGAAGGGGACCTGCTGGTAGCATTATTCACAAACTGTTTATGAACGCTCAGAGGGTAAGAGAGATGCTTCCACTTTAAGTGGAACAATGATTTATCATATGATGCCAGTTTATCTTGTCTGCATATGTGCATGTACTGTCATAAACGTGCTTGAGGTTTGTTTCTGTGTGATGTTCAACATAGTTTTGGCAATAACAGAGCCTTGCAAGACAAAAGAAGAGTAGATGACCTGGGATAGGCAACAGTTAAAGCCGTCTGGGTAGACAGCTGTCACTGGTGCTTGATTTGCCTCAAGTGGCACCAGTAATGCTAGTGCAGATTTCTGCTGTACTCAGGTTACACAGAATGTGTCACATCACAACAAGAGCAATCAGATGCATTTGCTTCACATAAGAATGTGCAGGAAGGTAATATTAAATATTACAGGTGTAGTAACTTTTTAGACTGAGGCCTGTACTTGGCATACGTCAGGTTTCTCCTGTAAAACCAGTGTGCTTAGGGAGTTTCAGTTCTTTTCCAGTACAACTCTACATTCAGTTTACTTACTGCCAGTCTTGCGTCTGTTTTCTGGAAGCCCCTCCCCAGCCTTTATTGATAGACATATTCCCTTATTCTGCTAAACAATCTTTGTAATAATTAAAGTATTGATTTCCAGACTTACCGCACTGCAGTCAGCCTTCAGTTTCTGTCAGAATTACACCTGTTCATAGCATTAAATTGTCCAACTGAAAGTTAACTACAGTGGTAATAACATGGTAACACCAGGGTGTATTGCAGACATCTTGGAGCCTGAAATCCTGTTTGGAAGTCACGGTTGTAAAAATACTGTGACTGGGTACTAAACTCTTAAAATATGGAGGCTTTTATAATAATCTGTAGTTTGCAACTCAGCGTAAGGAGGACTGTTCTGAAAACAGCACGGTTATTCTGAGAAATTAAATAAGAATATTTGTTTCATCCTTCCAGTCTCTAGGGGAAAATCTAGTTGCTAGCATCAAGCAGCCTAATTTAGAGACTTCCCTGTGTAACTCAGGATAGTACCTCCGTGCAGGTGTTTGCGCTTGCCTTTTTAATACTGAGGTGTTTGTGTTTTGAAATTTAGAAATTTTAGAAATTAGAATTTTGAAATTATCAAACATTAAGATTTTCTAATGCTAAAAGTGTCTGTAAATGTAGAGTTTCCTTTCTTGTGAAACAGCAGTAACTCCAGCTAGGTTACAGGTAGTAGCTGATCACAGTTAAGTATTACTAGGAGAGCAGGAGTTACCTTGGAGTGCAAAAACCCTTGTGTTGAATCTATGAATTATTTCAGTAGAGTGTGTCTGACTTCCCTGCTCATTACCCTTGGGACCTGTGTAATCTCAAGTTTTCTCAGGCCAATTATGGTAGCAAATGCATGTTCTTGGGAGTGGAGTGCATGATGTCTCTTAAACCTACTATCTCCTTCTAACCTCTTGTAAGTCACCTCTGACTTGCCTTTGTTTCTGTCTTTCATCACTGGTCTTTTCTCATCCCTTTCCAAGCTGACTGAATCTTCTGATGAGGTAACAGTCTTTGTCCCTCGTTTCCCACTCATCTTCCCTAGCTGCGTAGAGTTCAACCTATTGGTAGATAGAGTAGAGCAGCCTGAGTTGGTAGTGTTCACATATTAAGCATAACAATAATTTTGTGTTTCCAGAATGGTTTCTCCTCATTCACAGACTTAATTTTCAGAGCTTAAAGGAAGAGAAAGAAAATGTAAAGAACACCCAAACATTTGTTCCAGTGAATACTAAAAGTTCTGTGGTGCAGAGACAAGAGACTTTGCCTTTACAGTCTATTACCATCCCTGTTTTGTATAGTGAACAGGTAGATGTTCTGGGTGGAGATGGACAGTACCTGAATGTACTTGAGCCACTGAATGGCTTGGAGAAAGATTTGGGGAAGAACTGGCGTAGCTGCATGAAGACAGCACAGGAGTATCCTCTGTTGGTCTTGTGGGACCAAGTGGTGCCTGTACCTGGTGATGTCTCCCATGGCGCAGGGCTGAGCAGTGAGTTCCCACTCCTGGGGTGTGCGTAGCAGGACACAGCTGAGAGGGGATATGAGTGTTGCCCCGTGGATTCTGCCACACCTGAGTGACACTGATAAGCTAATGCTGTGTCCAAATAAATCTGAGCCCTGTAGGGCACTGGGGTGTGTATGTATGTATGTAATTAGGCAATGCTTGTGGGGCTGAGTGGAGCATGCCAGCCCTTCTTCCAGTATTCAGACTTCAATGCTCGCATTGCTGGGTCTGAGGCAGGGACCATCAGTGAAGAGTGCACAGCATCTCACTGCACTGCAATGTCACTTCAGCAGGCCCCTCTCTAGCCATGAAAAGCACTCTCAAAGTGGTGTTTGAGTTTGCAAAGGCAGGTGGGGCCTCCAGCAGTGGCATTAGTTAAGGTGATGGGCTTGGCCATGTGCAGCCAGAGAGCTGAGGAGAGCTCTACTCAAGAAGGGGCATTTCATCTGTTCAGACCCTCACTTCACACTGCCAGAAAATGAAGAGCTTGATCTAGGCTGAGCTTCACCATCTACACATGAAGATTCTTCCATGTGATTGTGGGCAGGTTATTTCCTGGCATCCCATTGGTGTCTTGCTCTGTGTACACATAAAGCCTCTTGACGTGTTTTACCATTTCTAGTCTTTCTGTTCCTCCTAAGACACATTTTTAAAATCCTATTGTTAACAGTTTGCCCTGTAATTAAACCCCTGCTCTTTTTTAAGGTTTCTGTAGTGCCTCCACTTGATGAAGAACTGAGGAGATCCAGTTCACCAGAGGAGCGAAGACTCAACGCTGGAGCTGCTTCAGATTTCCCCCCACCCACAGGTCGCGAGGTCATTCTGCGCACAACTGTTCCCCGCCCTGCTCCCTACTCCAAGCCCCTGCCCCAGCGCATGTACAGCGTGCTGACAAAGGAAGATTTTCGACTTGTTGGTGCCTTTTCTGCAGATACAACATTCTTCTGACATAACCAGCTGCATTCCTTGTGCTTTCACAAAGTTGAACTTCATACAGTGACTCGTGCATGGCAAGGAAGCACTTCAGCCATCACTACTGACGGAGCAGCATGCTTCCAAAAGCAGAGCTGGACTGGCAGCTGAGGATGTCTGTAGCAACTCTCAACTTGGAAGTTTGGAGCAACTTCATGTGTAGTTTTAATCAGATCTTTGGGGAAGGCAGTTTAGCAATCTCCTCTCTGTCCAAGGGAGCGTATAAGGTTTATTTTGGGGGGTTTTTTTCATTAGCTCAACATGATGATTCAAGCACTATGGGCTGCTTTACAGTTCTTAATCAGACTGTCAAGTGATGTTGGTCTTAAACTACATTACATGAAGTAATTACATGAAGTAATTTGTTTACACCTTTCCATCTGTTGAGTCCAGTGTTTTTGTTTAATCACCAAGTTCCAAGTACTTCTAGGCTATTCTTAAAGTACATCCAGCATACTCCAGGTTGTGCTGAACTCCTGCCCTTGCAGCAGCTTTCCAAAAAGCTCTTCTTTCGAACAGCAGAAAGAAGTATGTTTGAGGCTGTTAAGGGAACAATGAGCCTGACAGCCTGGAGTGGATTGTGGATGGTTTGAGACAGTTTAGCTCCTTCCCTGTGTGCCAGAGCTAAAGCAGTATGTGAGTGACACGCAGGGTGTTCTGCTGCAAGCAGCTGCTGGTACGCAGAGGGGTGGTTGGTAGGTAAAGTGAGCGCCATATCCCCTGCTGCCAGCTAACCCCACTGGCTATCGTGCAAGCACTGTGATGTGTGTGTGCCAATGCTGCTTTACAGTCAGTGATCATTGTGTGTTTTAATGAAGATCAGCAAACCATCAGTGCTGCTTTACCAAGCAAAATGTAAGAACTGTTATGGTATTGTTGTCATTACTCAATAAATCTGAAGTTACTCTTGGCTCTCACGCTGGTTTGGTCACCAGCCATGGTTCTGCCAAAATGCTGTTAAGTGTTGTCCTTGCATACTTTGTCCTAGGAACAGCACTGGTAGAAGTACATCTGTAGGATAAAGAGTTCGTTTTCTACAGAGGAAGTCTTGTCATAGAATTTGTTTTCTAGGTTGTTTGTTTCACCTGAGAAAAATTCCTCTGGTAGAAGAGATGAGAGGCAAGGACAAATGTAGCTGCTGTCTAACTGTGGCTTCTTTAAAAGAAAGTGCACTGGGATAATTACCAAGTAAGTAATCTTTAGCTTAAGCTTCTTCCCTGATGCTCTTTGTTTCCTGTGCCTTGAAGTTTCTGACTTAAGGAATTTTCTCATAAGGATAACCCAGAAAGCTCTCCATTTCATTTTGACTAGAGGTACTTGAAATTGCAGTCACCTACTCTCTCACAAGAAGGTGTGTCGTGCAGGGTTCTGCTTTGTGAACTTACTACTGCCTTAGAGCAGCCAAGGTGTGGGGGCAGAGACAGATAAAGCATTAAAACACCAAGAAAAAAGATTAATGTATTTATTTGAAGCAACTGTGTAGAAAACCACAGCAACAGTCCAAAAGAAGCAGCATCTCTGCAATCTTGGTCAGAAATTACCATAACATTTCCTAGAAACTACCTTTGAGATTTCATGTTCCTTATGAATAGGTTTTTAATACCAGCTGGTTTAAGTGAAAACAGATTGCAGCAGACAGGAATTCTGAATGCCCACATCCTGTAAGTTTGGGCTAGTGCCAACTGCAGGGCTTTTTGGGCTGATGAGAACTGTGTAACACAGTTTTAGAAGATGCAAATCACTCGCTTAGGCTATTTTTGCAATAGCAGTCAGAGCCTGTTTTCTCCAGCAATTTTGATACATGAGCAAAGAATTTAAGATAACTTCTTGGTCCATAAACAGCATCAGTACAACTGTACCCTGTGAGACCAAGAGAAGTTTCAACAGAACTTCCTTGAGTCCTGCAGAATCAGTAATGATTCAGATTGCATTAGTGTTACACACAGAAATGGCACTAAACAGAGTCATAGAAACATAACCATGATCACATACCTTGGATGCAGCCATCCAGGAACAACCAGCTTTAGAAAGGATTTCTTGCATTTAATTCCATATTTCTTCCCTCTGCCACCAGCATGATAGACTACAACCACTTTTTAAATAGGTGTGTGAGGAAATATTCCATAACTACCGGCTTCCGAGCGTTACTGAGCGTTGCTGTAACTGGATGTATTTTGTGCTTTACATCTTCACAAAAAACTGTGTGATATCACAGCCATACTTTGTAGCTAAAGAGCGCCTCTTCAACTGGCTTCTTTCCTTGGCCTGTTTTGCAGTTCTCTGCAAGAGACGGAAAGGCCTGTTCAGTACCTAGTTACCAGGCAGCAGTGTGCTCCATAGAAAGCACTGGCCCACCCTTAAACACAGACAATATAAAATGCAAATGTTTATTGTGGTGACACTTCCTAAATGCAAAGGAAATGCTTCTAATGGTTTCATGCTACCTTTCCATCAGCACTGTACAGGGGGTCAGGCTTGGTTCAGCTGCAGACAGCAAGGCTAGAGTTGTGGGAGCTGGGTCCTACCCAGGTGCTCAGCCCTGCCTCCCTGGGGCACCCCTGTGGGATAGAGGAGAAAGCTTCACCCCAAGGGTGCCAGACTGCAGTGGGACAGGGAGCACCTCCTTTAAGTACAGGCCAGGCTACATCACCCCTAGGCAAATGATGTGAATACCACATCAGCACACACCCCATTTCACAGGCGAGGATCTGGAGCCACACGGTACTGACCTCTCGGTGGCAGAGTGTACACAGCGTTTGCAGGTTTTCCAAGGAGCACTGTCCTCCTCCACTGTAAACAGGCTTGATGTGGTCTACCTGCCAGAACTGGCCTTCTGTTGGCTTTGTTATAATTTCATTCAGCTGCAGTGAACAAAGGATGTGATGTTTGTTGGTAGCATTAGACAGTTCTTCTGAACTACACCTACACTCTACCTCGAAAACAAGAAATAATTCCACAAGGCTTCTCACCTCAGTCTTTTAGATTGCACCACCTTACTTAAGAAAGGTGCAAACAACAAAGCTGAGCTTGTGCCTACAAGTGACAGCACTTTGTTTTTAACTGTGTGAGTTGGAGTGGGGGCTGCAGAATTCATTTAAGCAATTTAGAACCAGCTCTGAAGCAGAACTTAAATTTTGCAGCAGAAAATGAAACAATATTTTAGTTTCCTAACAAAACCACTGCTTTACATAGGACTGTTGTCCCTCCCTGCTCCCTTGCCTTCAATTCGCTGAAGGAGCAATCACAGCCAGGGAAGAACAGTGGCAGTTTGTAATGGATTTTGAGGTGATGCTGGGAGGAGCTGTGTCAACTGGCTGCTGTTAAGTAACATCCAACATTCTGCAAAATAGGGATAACCTAGTGGTGCTACACAACATCCATTCTTACATTTTTTTCATAGGTGTAAAGTCTGTTAATAAAGTCCCTTTCCAGTAACTGGCTGCAATATTCACACCCTTAAGGATTCTGAACTCTGATGCCTGTTCCTTTCGGCAGTGAAAAGTGTGTGAGAAAACAGTGGGGGAGGGGGGTCTGTGTTTAAGATTTTTGGTTTTTTCTTTTGCTGTGATCTTAAACCTGTAGGAACATTTAGGATTTCTCTGAACTCTCTGCTACAGGAATATACAGAGCAGCTGTCCCCACATAACACCCAGTACTGTACCTGCCCAAGTGGAAGCTGAGACATCCAGGAACTTTCTAGAAGTTTCTTGCGCTGACACTTGGGTGCATCTCTGATAGTGAGATAAAGCTCCTGGGCATTTTGATTACAAAACTGGCAAACACCATGTTCAATTTCAAACACTTTAGTCCTCAGGTAGCTCTGACTTGAGCGGATGGAGAAGTCCTCCTGGCAGGCATGAGAGCAGAATCGTGTGTCCCAGGCCTGGGCCTGGCTGCCTGGCTCCAGCTGCACTGTTGGCTGTTGACAGCTGAGACACAGAGGGTTCCCTTGGCTGTTCAGGGCTTGCAGGTAGCCTTTGGGTACAGGGGAGCCTCCAGCTTCAGTCTGCTCTGAGGAAAGGGCTGAAGAGCCTTTCCCGTTTTCTGAAAGTGACCTGTCGGAAAGGTACAGTTGTTAAGTTAATAAAGTAGGTGCTTAGCAAGCTTCAGTAGTGTTTTGGTACATGGTGTGTTTCCACTAGGTATCTCATGCTCTGAAATCCTAACTTTAGTTGACATTGTATCTTGCTCAGATTGATACCTGTACAGTGCAAATCATCTATGTGGTTTACCTTTCCATTTAAACAAAAATCGTTAATATAATGGACAGATTTGTCTTTGCACATCTTACATTTACATAGGGAGACAATTATTATCTGAAATAATGCTGTATTTATAAAGAAATGGTGGGTTGTATCATGCATGTCCACATATCAGTGGAAAACATTCCACCCTCCTCTTGAACAGAAGCGATAAAGGAAACACCCTGGTTTCCTTTATGTCTACGCAACATTTACTGCTGCTTGGCAGTTTTCTACTCTAAACACGGTTTCCCTCCAGGCTGGACATGCAGCACTAGTTCAGTAACTTCTTTAAACTGAAGTTTTTGTGTCCTTTTCTGTCTTTTTCTGAATTTTGAGGTAAAACTGAAGAAAATTTGGTGTCCCAAATGTGCTGGTAACCTCACAAGCAGACCTGAGCAAAGTCGTCTTTCCTTATCTGGATTGTGTAAGTATTTTGTTTCATTTTAATCAGACTCAGTTACTTAGCAGACAACAGATGTAATCTACATTGTTACAAGACAAAGCCAGCTTGTTAGCACTACAGCAAGTTTCCCAATCTATATGCTGTACTTCAGCAAGGCAAATACTCACAATTGTGCTACCTTAAAAACATCTCCAGAAGAAGCTGATCACCCCGTCGCAGTAATAAACTTACTTTGGGGAATGGTCTGACTGCTCAATAGAAGCTTTTTCCTTCTTCAGACAAACTCCACCTTCTTTGGAAATGAGGCGCACGCTGCCCCCGCTGCTGCTCGCTTTGCTTAGTGAGGCTGCTGCTACATCCTCCCTGGTCACATACCTAAAATAGTTGAAAATTCTGTCAATACAGTACAAAAGGAACAATTTCCCTCAAAGGATGTTCTCTCTGATATGATCAGTACAGCACATTCTGTTAGAATATTCCCTATTTCCCAGGCAGTAAGTTAATAAAGTTTGGGGAAACAAACTTCAGAATACTGCCATATTAAATCTTTTCCTAAAACCAGATTCAGCTCTAACCAGCAGAGAGAAGCTGCTTTGTATATCACAATTTAAAAATGAAAGCAATTTGATATTGCCTGGCACTGAAAGCTATTCTGTTTCAGATACATGGAGTCTCACTGACACTCTGAATAACCCGGGAAGCTCTGGAGGACTCCCTGCTCCACTGGTTATATTTGACCTCCTCTATTTTAATGTGAGAACATACACAACAGCACTGCACCTAAGTTTTAAAATCACTTTGCTCTGGTCATTCTTCCAAAATCTACCACTCTGACAACTTCCCAGAAGTACATGTCTGTGTTACAGCAGGTTTGGTAACACAGTTCAGAGTTGATCTTCCTTACATTTTATGGAAGGATGCAATCAGACAACAGGTTATGTAACTCCCTGCTGCCTCTCCTTGCATTGCTGGATTTACAAATTAGATATTAGCTCAAATTCTTACCTACAGCCAAAACAGTCACCCTAGAGAATGTAAAAGTAGTAACTGAGAGGAATAAAAAGGTTTGCGATCATTTGCAGAGGCAGCGTGGTGACTTAACCTGTATGTATGAGGAGGTTTGTAGTGAGCAATGACAACACTGAAGCTGCAGAAGTCTGTCAGGTATGACAGTGCATCAGAACAAAGAAAAGAAGGTCCATTTAGTTTTTAGCAAGGATTAATGACTAGCCCTGCAAGGAAAACAATAGTTTTGACAAATACCACGCACAGAAACCAAAACTGCTTAAATAAAAATGAGCATTAGAAGGGGTTGGAGATGGCAACTAATGATTTATTTCTCCTGGCAGGTGGGAAAACAAGGTTCTTTGACCTTTTCTGTTCAGTCTCTGAGACTGGGATCTCTCAATAATCTCTGGCAAGTTCCAGATGTTTAAACATGCAGTGAAGCTGCTGAATGCGGCAGTGCCGGACAAGGAAGCAGACACTTCCATTCCAACAGATTTACTGCTGTGCTCAGTTGCCCGCGTTTGTCGCTATGCGACAAGCAATCATCCAGCAACCAGCTGAGTCTCAGCAGCATTCTGCTGAAAGTTATATTAAACACATCAAAACCTCTGGCAGCAGCAAGTAACAGCAATTCAAATTTAAAACCACATTACCTTTTTGTGCTGCTGACCGCTGGCTGCTTTTTAGACAACTCCTCTGCAGCAAGAATAGGACTGCAAAATATCTGACCACTTTTTCTGACAAGCTTCTGTTTCATTGCTGTTAGATGACTCCATTCTTTCACAAATCTCAGTATCTGGTAAAGAGGAGAACTATCATCACGCATATCAGAGTGACAGGCACTGCACAGAATGCTTTAATTCCAGTGAAAGACTTCTGGGGATTAATACATTCATAACTGGATGAAAACAGCTGGTATGACTGGAGATGGTCTCTTAGAGTCATTTTTCTTACAAGCTACAATCCCCTGCCACCTGCTGAAGAACTCCAACAGCTCTGGCCTTGTCTTTCCTCACAAGTAACAAATTACTGGAGAAGCAGAAACAGCTTCAAATTGTGCCAGGGGAGCTTTAGGTCAGTCATTAGGAAAAACTTCTTTACTGAAGGGGTCATCAGGCCTTTGAACAGGCTGCCCAGGGAGGGGGTTGAAGTGCCATCCCTGGATGTGTTTAAAAGTCATGTAGATCTGGATCTTAGGGACAGGGTTTAGTGGTGGTCTTGGGACAGTTAGGTTAATGGTTGGACTCAATGATCCCACAGGTCTTTCCCAGCCTAAATGATTCTGTTTTATTCTATGACTACAAGAACAGTTTTGCTACACGCATTAATCCAGAAGGTAAAAATAAGGCCAGAAATGGCCTTTACTAATCTAAGTAAGTGACAGAAGAAGGGTTTCTTGTTAAAACACATCAGGTTTTAGGCCGCTATCCTCTTTTCTGAGGCATTTCAGTGCAGCACACAAAGGTCTGACAAGTAAGCAGACATGCTTTCCCACCACGCTAGTCAAAGGATAACAGTTTTGAGCAGTTTAACCTGCCCTTCATCTTCTTTTACAGTAATCTCAAACTGACACAACCACGGGGTCCTGACGAAAAGCTGATGAACTGTTTCATCAGTTATTTCAGAAAGGCAATGGAATCTTCAGCACAATATTGACCATCTTTTTTTATACTGCATTTAGAATTTGGAAGCATAATAAAGACACTCCAAGGAACACAGTCTGAAACTACTTTTTACAGGCTGGGAAGTCACAAAAAATCCCTTTGAAACTGTAAGTGACAGGACAGGTACAATGAATGGATTTCTAGAATAAATATAACCACAGAACAGACAGCAAGTGAGGGAGAAACCTGTTCTACACAGGAATTCAGACTTTATAACATGGCTGTTTGCTTGAGGATGCGTGCATGGGAAAAATATTTCATCCAATCCTCATTTCTAAAACAGAAAATAAATGGAAGTAACAATATACCAATTGAACAAGTCACTTGGTGGGGGCTTTTCCATTCCACTCTCTTCCCCACTGTCTCACCCACTTCTAGTAGTCAGTATCACGCTGTGTCTGAACATGGACTATAGGAAGAATAAACACATAGCGCAGTATGGACTTAATTGTGACTTGCACTTTATCCAGGAACAAGCCTTTGTACTTCAAGATTACAACACGGCAATGATTTTTCTTTTTCTGCTTGGAGCATTCTTACATGACAAATGTAAAAATGTACAGATGAGTCTCACTTCCTTAGAGTCAAAGCAGCAAGAAAGATGTCAATGAGATGGCAGGATACAATGAAAACAGAAACAAGATATATCTTAGACTCTTTTGGGAACATTTACTGATAGGGAAGAAGACTGAGGGACAGAAAAGTTCTGTAAGGCAGTGCCAGCCTTTGCCTACAAACACAGGACTCTTATCTTTTCAGTCTAGCAAAGAGACTTGCAATCCTTTGGCACATTTGTGTTACGCACTCATTAGCTTCTTCACGGGTATCTGTCTTAGAAATTCATGTTCCAGCCTTGCTGGAGAACCTACCAAAAAGAATCAGCTTTGTTCCTTCACACATAACAGAATGTAATTTCCTAAATTACATTTCTTTAAATGGAGAAAGCACTTAAGAAAACTATGTGAAACAGATCCAATGCACACCCAATTTAAATTCTGCGTTTCCATACTTGAGTACTAGGGTTTATTTACAGTGTTAATGTTCTCCTCAAACACCATTACGACTGTGATCTTTAGTACTGTGCCCTACTCTGCTGTGAAGATTGTCAGAAGGCCAAATGAAGACCTGAGAGTGGAGGCCTGCTCAGAACTGCAGCTCTAAAGCAATCTAGTACATTCTTACGCATAATGTGCCCCATTTAATTCATAACCTTTAAAAAGCTATTTTCTCCATTTATGAATGCTAGTTACTAATCCTGTAAATTAGAAATTAAACTATGCCCAGTAGAGTCCATCTAGTGAAATGTTAACAGGAGGCATGATAATTTGCCAATGTAACAGACTGTGTAATTAATAATCATTTAACATTTGTAAGATCTGCTTGCATAGATGAAAGGGTGCCTAGATCCCAAGTCCTGGAAGTGTTCTGCATTTAAAAAAAAACCCCAAAACAGTCAAAGCCCTCTCTATTAACTATTACATTACAGTGCCAGAAGATTTCATTCTTACCAATGAACGATTTTGTTTACGCTGGAAAGTCTCTGGTAAATCCTCCCAGTTATCCAGCTGTATGTCCAATGGAATGAAGTTGTGATTCAGTGGTTCACCATCCTAAACAAACAAAAAGTTTTGTTTATAGATGCAGCGTAACACAATCTAGTAAAACACTCCCTGGCTACCTTCACAGAGGCAGGCAACTTTGAGAGAAAATCTGGATTAAATGGCAACAGGTGGCAAGGGATGTTTTGCTTCAAATGGTGACAGGTGTTTTACTTTAGGAGGGAATTGTTGAAGCAGCACCACAGCGCATGAGACAAGCTGCTATGCCACCTCTCTTAACAGTGGCTGCCAATAGGGGACTTTACGTGGCCGACTGTGAGTTTAACGAATAGTCAGGTTTGGATGGGTTTTTCTTTATTACATACTTTCTTATTCCTCTGGGCTTTCTTTCTGCATATTTCTGGTCCAAGGCAGTCTGCTTTGTCTCTATGATCAAGAGCTATGTAATATGTTATATAAACTTGTCATTACAATATGCAGTCCAATAGTGAACTGTGGTTGTAGCTTATGGCCATGTTCCTTGGGCTGTGTTACAGCCTCATCAAAACATACCTGAATTTTTTTCTGTGACTAGTTCAGATACACAAACTGCCTTAAATTAAGAAATCCAAATTATTTTGACTGAATACTTTTTGACTGACCTTTCGACTGAATTTGCATGGGAGATTAATGATTGCAGACTGGAGAATGTAAATTCATTACAATTTAAAATCAGTTTTAGATACCACATTGTTTATTATACTGGACTTTTTTTTAATGTCTGAACAAGTTCTCGACTGAGCTTTTGAGGGACAAGTTGTCCCAATGTGTATATATGACCCAGGAACCTAGTGATGATTTGCAAACATTTGAGAGAGGGGATCAATGTAGAATTCCTTCAGCAAACACCTTTGTGCAGTATTTGGCATAGTGAAACTCTGAACCAAGCCAAAACCAACTCAGACCAACATGCAGTTGCCCAAACATGGATCTTTGAATAAAACGTGTAAAGCTAGGAAGTAGTGTACATTTTAATGATATTAAACAAGTTTTCAGACACAAGAAGAAACTTTTTGACCTTTTCCCAGCTCTGTTCTCTTTCCCAAGCTAAGAGAAGTGATAGAAGTTACATATGGAATTATTACTCATTTCCACTTAGTTGAAATGTACAAAAAAAATGAGTCTTTTCATTCCAGGTGTTTTTCTAATACAAAACCACCTTTTTACATAGAATATAACAGATGAAAGTATACATAAATGTTTCATAGGACAACCTTTTACTTCACATGCTTGTTATTTTAAAATAGCGCATTTCAGGTTTACCTTAGTATAAAGGTGAATTCTATCAGTATTCCTGCTTGCACAAAACATAAGCCCATCATATATTTCAGATGCATCTGATTCATCAGTATCTCCTATGGAGAGAAAAAATGCTGACACTGAAGTTTTTCTTTTCATTCATTTAATTTGGTCTACTTGTACATTAGAAACAACATTAAACATGTATCCAATTCCAGAGCCACCTAAGATACACAGCTCAAGCACCGTGCTATGAAGGTATTAGTGCATTTTGGTTTTCTGAATTACCTATCACCTGTTTTGCCTGTGGCTGTCCTGAACACAAGTAAGTGCCATCATAGTTTCAATAAAACCATGCAGGTTCATTCACAGCTGCTAATTGGACCTAGTTCTTAAGTCAACCAAAACCTCTGTATTGCTTCAGGAATTGTCTGGAAAGAAAGGCTAGGTCTACCCATCAGGCAGGAATAAATGTCCCAGGCTAAAACAAGAAAGTCATGTGTCTGTGTGTACTTCTGTCTATTTTTCAATTATGTAGGTTTTAATTTATTTTTCTTTGCCAGAGGCACTTAATACAGGTTTGCAAAGGGATATAATCTTTTTTTCACAGAAGTCCCACTTTACCTTCTCCACACTTTTTTTTACGTCCTTCCTTTTCAACATTTTCTTGTTCGCTGCTTTCAACAAATTGTTGGGTCACCATTTTCCCCAAATCTCTTTTCTCTTCAGCATGGCAAACTGCATCCTTTTCATTTATCTTGGCATCCTTTGACACATCTTCCTCTGTCTGGCTAGTGGGACCTTCATAATCCCTCTCAGCTATAGAAAGAATGAGGAAAGCTATTATTTCGCTACCCCTACAAACACAAACCTAATCAACAGATATCTGGAGCCAGGACTATGCATGTTTTTCTCTAATGGTGTACCCACTCAGGAAACAAAAGCTATCTTTAATATTAGGAGAGTAATGCAGTTTGCAATTCTATACTGTATATAGTTACTCTATAGCATAAACACATGAAGTAGCTTTCCAGGCATTGATGTGTACCTGTAGAATTCTAATCTTATTTCAACAAGCATAGACTTAAAAAAGACAACAAAATGGTACCCCTTTGCAAATGAAATGGTAAATATGATGATAGACTTATAAAAATATTTAGTTTTTTCTGAAACTGAGCAGAACTGAAACAAGAAAAGCCTATTTTTCTCTACACACTACTTACCGTTACTGCTTTGAGGGCTGTTGCACATTTCACAGTAAGGCAGCAATTGATTATTACTGTAAGTGCAGACAGTACAGTGCCAAACTTCATCTGAAGCCCTAGTTTTGCTTGAAGTATTTAAGCCACAAGGCAAGACGTCGTTGCTTTTTTCTGAAAACAAAGAGGGCTTTTTTCCAGCCAAAGGTTTTTTCCTACTGGAGTTGACTGGAGTAGATCCACTTGTGCTTCTTGGTCTTTTAGCTTCAGGTTCACAGGTACTTTCATGACAAATTGTATCCTCACCATTTATTCTTGTGTAATCCAGGCTTTCACTGCTCTTCTCTGCATCTTCTGCTGTGACTTCAGAAGGTTCTGAATCATCATATAATGATTCCTTGCTAGAAAATATTTTGCGTTTCTTCTCAGTGGAGGGTTTTGGGGAAAAGAAAGAGCGTATATCATGCTGTCTGTCCTTTTCAAGCTAGGAAAGAGGAAAGAAATATGTAAACACTTATAACTGCTGTTAAACTTACGATTTTTCTCAATATTACTTTCTTTCTAATACAAGAGTCTACTTTTCACTAGGAGAGGGAAACAAAATATAGCTTCCTCTAAGAACAAGCAGCTAAAAGAAAGAGCAGTCCAACATTCCTCTTCTGTTTCATTATTCTCAATAAACTTCTGAAATAGCAGAAAAATACACAGAACTGGTATGCTGTGTACCTATTTTGATGATGCCTATTGCAAAGACAGGTTTTTAAACATTGTTTTTAAACTAAAAGTCAAATTCAGAACAGCAAAAAAAGCTGTAATTTAAACAGAAATCACTTGGTCTTATTTGACTCTAAGGGTGAGTCAGTCAAGTAAACACAAGGGCCTATCAGAAGCCCATTTGTACCCAGAACAGTACTTTCCCCAACATCACCTAATTTCTGTAATGGTATTTACATGACTTTCCCCACTTACTCAGCTTTTCTTCCCTAGTAAAGTCTGCAGTGACAAATCACTCAAGTGAAAAACAGTTTGGTTTGTTTAATGAAAAAATACATAAAAATAAGTTTCAAGTCTTACATGCGTAAATAAAAGTTCATTTTTGGGATCTTCTACACTTTCATTTGGGGTCCAGGTCTCAGCAAAACTCAAGAAATCCCATTTCTCCTTATCACCTTCTTCAGCCAGCATTAGCTCTTTCTTGCCATTCAAGGTGCTGCCTGTAACTTTGGCCTGCAGAAAGAAGACCTGCATAAGCTTTCAAGGAACATTGGAACAAATTTATTTACCTGTGTTCACTCAATCTGTTTCCTGTGCAAATCTAATTCAGCATTTGCAAAGTAATAAACTCTCTAGTAAGTCAAAATAACTTAAGTGATTAAACTATTTCTTTTCCAGCAGCTATTTCTGCATGAGTACCAGTAAGTTCACCATGACTTGTGAACAGGTGCATAGGAATCATAGAATCATTAGGGATTGGAAGGGACCTTGAAAGGTCATCTAGTCCAACCCCCCTGCCACAGCAGGATCACCTAGACCAAGTCATAGAGTCAGCCAGGGTTAGAAGTCAGTATTTATTGAAGTTAAAGCAGAATATAAACACGTCATGTACATCTCTTTCAGTCTTTACATGTTTTGCTTGGCATTTTAAGACAAAAGCGGAATTAATCAAAAGAAGCAGTTCAGTGACATAACTTTTCTACAGTAAATTGTTGGTGAACCATTGGTTTCAAAGGCAGTTCTTGCTACATTGACACTTACGGAAACGTCAGACATCAAGAGCTGACTGAATATAAATACACCTGAGTTATCAAAATAGGATGCTAACAAATACTGTCAAAGGGTACAAGGTGGTCACAAAAGCCAAACAGCCAAAATATTTTTCTTAGCCCTGTGAACTCTCAAAGACCTTCCAAGTAAGGGAAGAAACCAGGACAGAATTGAGCATCCTAACAAGGGCTGGGCAATACTTGAAGAAAATGGCAATAGAAGGTAAGATTACTACAATCTTGTGTCTGATGAAGAAGAATTATTTCAGAATGCTTCTGCCTCTCAAAGTCTACTGAGTCACAACACTCATGCAATCAAAAACAAAAAGAATCCCAAACCACAAGACACTCTGGCTGTTACTATTGTGTATAAATCTCCAAACTGTAACTTGAAAAAGCAGGTCAATAAAAAGCTAAAAGGACAATAAAGCAATGGTCTCCTGTAGATATGAACCATCCCATTCATCTGGGCCAAGAGTTACTTTATTTATCTTTGCATCTTAGAAAGGTAAAAGCTAGAAAGGTCTAAGTGGGAACAGAGATGGACATTTTAATGATTAACATTTCCAGGTGCATCAGATTGTCTTGTAGTAGGAGAGTGCTCCACATAAGCAAGAATGCAATGTGTTGCCTGAGCTCAACTGCTATCTTAACCACAGCGAGTTCTTGATTACTCAGTTTGACTGCACACACACCTTGCGATTCAGCATTGCCCACATAAGAGTATCCATTGTTCCTTTAGCAATAAGGAAGTGAATATTCACAGAACTGCACTGCCCAATTCGGTGTGCTCTGTCTTCTGCTTGCTTAATGTGGCCTGGATCCCAATACAATTCAGCAAACACAACGTGAGTAGCAGCAGTGAAAGTTAAACCCTAAACATAACAAACAGATGCATTTTAGAAAAAGAATTCCATATACAATCGATTGAATGTCTGAAGTCAAAGAAAGCTAAACATTACAGAAGACATATTTATGTGGAAATACAAATATTATATGGAAATCCACATAATTCTACATTTATATGGAAATAAGAGGGATCAGTTTGACAGCAGTTGGTTCTGTTATACTGGTTTCTTCCTGGGGCATAAGACAGATATAAGTAACATTCAAAAAGTAGTTGAATACTGTGCCAAGACTGCACACCACTTTTTATCATAGCAGTAACATTTCTTATGAATCTGGTACTTCTACAGAAATTGAGATTTTGCTAATTACTCAAAATGCTGCTGCTTATCTTGATTTCACTCAAGTAGTTTCAGAGGCTTAAAACAGTTAACATAATTAGTGCAAAAAATGAACACATGAGCCTACAAGAGACATACTGCAGGGAGAGAAATTGCTTTCAGTAAATGACCGCAGTCACTTCAGTACCCATATTCAGCTTTCTCATTTCACATATTTTCTTTTTTGTCCTACCTGACCAGCTGCCTGAATGCTCAAAATAGCAACCTGGGTATCAGGATCCTTCTGAAACTGGTTAACAAGGCGTATTCTTTCTGCAGAAGGCACGCTTCCATCTATCCGTATGTAGCGAACCTGTAACGAATCGTAATAGAAATAAAAAGATGATACCAGTGTCCAATTTCAGACAAGATTGTCCTCCCGTCTCTCAACAAAAATAAGTGTCTCCAGAGGAGACTCCTAAAACCCACTTGGATATGTTCCTGTGAGACTTGGTCTAGGTGATCCTGCTGCGGCAGGGGGATTGGACTAGATAATCTTTTGAGGTCCCTTCCAATCCCTAATGATTTTGATGATCTATGGAAACATCTGTCCTGTTATGGAGATAGGGATTCCTGAGTACTCTTTTGCCCTGTGATTTACAACTAAAGCACTATCTAGAGAAGTGTAGACTTACTATTCCCTATTTATTAAAGACAGAACGAACATAGGATGTTCAAATGGAATACTACATGGAAGATTTCTCTGATACGATTTATTAAAAATACAAACATTTGCAACACAACAATATAAAATAGCAATGGTTGAGAGTTCGCAATCAAAACGCTATGAATGTTGTCTGTAAACAAATTTTCAGCACTGAATTAAATGGCAAAATGATAGTGTTCTGTAACAACAACCACCATCAACTTGGTTAACAGCTGCCTACAACATTGATTCAACTATAATCAAGTCTCATATGAGGTATGAGTGTTTACTTTATTCTTCAACACAAAATAGTTCTTCAAAACCACACGACCCCTTTTAATCCAGGAGAACTGATCTGTATATATTTAAAAAAACAAATTCCTGCACACACAGGTAGTTCTAATGAATTCAAACACAGCTTATGTGTGTTTGTTAAGGCCACAGTTAAATTTGTGTGTATATTTGTTAAATAATTACCTTCTTTTCTATTACTGCTTCTGTACAGGCTTGAAGCATGCTTAAGTGATGAGCAAAAATTAGAAACTTCAGTTTGTCATTTTCAAGCATCATTTTGATATAGTCCTTTACAGCTCCTGCCTGGGTAAGAGTGTTAGGTATAGTTAGGTATGCAAAATGTTCAAAAAGACAGCTTCCATTTTAATGCTTTTCCATTCTTTGTAGTACAAAAAGGCAAATTTCCTTTATGTTTGTTATCCATTTAAGACTTTGTCAAATACTAATATTGTTATGAATAAAATTATTTAAATTAACTTTTCTTTTTAAAAAATACTAAATTTGATGTCTTTTAGAACCCTCCCCCATTCCTTCAGAGAAAAACCCTACCTATCCTGAAAAGATCACATAATTAGACAGCATTTATTGCATATTAAGACATATATTAAACCCCTTCTAGTTACATCATTATGTGATGTTTTAAGCTGTATTTTAAAAAAAACAAAATTGATTTCTACCTAAACATATTTCAAAAGAACAAGGTACTTTTTAATCAGAACTTATGTATCTGCACCCACATAAAGACACATATCAAAACTGAAAGAATAATTTTCATGATGATACCAAAATTATAAAATATTGCTCCACTTAAACATTCTTAGAAAGCTCTTGTGTGAAATAGAATTTTCAATATTTTCAATAAAATCTATTATAAAAGCAACTACAGTTAACTATAAAATTTATCAGTGATCAATGGTAAACGCAATGTCTTTTAGCTTCCTGACTGAAAATGGAGTACCAGGAGGGAGAGACTAGAGAAGCAGGTAAAAAAAAGCAACTACAGAACCACAGTGAAATTTTTAAGATACAGAGAAAAAATTTTAAATTGTTGGTCAGGTTCTTTCAACGATTCAATACATCCCTAAGACTGAGATGCATTTAGTGCGGTTGGGAGACTACATCTGGACAGTCTCAGCCAGCTTGGTGGCCGGGGCCGGGCTATAGTTTGAAAAAAAAATGAACGAATTCCTACGCACACTGCACATATTTTATTTGTAGTAGTGCACAAAAAACACGAAAAAGAATGCAATATTTAAAATGAAGAACAATTGTAACCAACAAAAACAAATAGTATTTCAATGTGGACTATGGGCCTGGTTTGTGCTGCCTGGCTTGTCCTGCCTGGGAGCTGGAGGGAGGGAGGGAGAGACAAGGGAGCCGCCCACCTCACTGATGCTGGTGTCCCCCTCCTCAGCCCGGCCACACAGTCGGCAGGAAGTCATCTGTGGCTACTCGGTTTCTGCCCCGCCCCCAACCTGTGGTGGGGTTCTGTAAATACTGGCAGGCCACATTGGAGACCCTGGGGGGGCTGTATCCGGCCCGTGGGCCAGGGTTTGAGGACCCCTGGTTTTAACACTCAGTTCAGATAACTAAAATGGGGTTCATCCTATTCCATAAACGCATGTGGAAAGTAAGTGTTTCTCCATGTCAGGATTATGAAACAAACCAACTAACTTCTCTTAGCTTTCAGGCCAATACAACTACTTTAGAAAGTAAAAAACACAATATATATTAAGAACTGTTATCCATGCTTACCTTGGCAACGGCTGTTTCCTTATACATTTGTGTGATCAGATTCATGACCTGAGAAAAGTGGCTTTCAGAGGCCTCTGAATTCAGATTTCTTATTAATTTTTCCCACTCTGCAAAAGTGGCATTCAAACGCTAATTCAGATTGACAGAGAAGATCAGTGGTTAGATACACAGTGCAAAGCCTGTTCTACCTCAGCATGTCTTTACAAGTAATAAATGTTTAATTACTTTAGAGAATTCTATCAAATTTGGCTAAAAGTGTTAAAAATCTAGTGGATAGGAAGACAGAGGCAGAAGATCACACTAAAATTAGAACAAATTTTATCATTATGCCAAAAAATTTCTGTATTCATGTTCTCCTTGCTGTAGTTTTAAGAGTAACCGAGATGCTATGCTGTATATTCACACATTCTTTGTGACTATATGTAACGCACATACATACATATGAATGTACAGATATTTGCCAACAAATGTGTTTTAAGCAAAAGAGGGAAATTTACCTTAGCTGTGGCTTCTGGAAGATCAAACGGAATACGTTGCCTAACTTTGGGAGGCAACTGAGTTAGAACATCATTCTTCAACCTTCTGATCATTATTTCATTTAAATGTTGATGCAGTTCTTCTAAATTTGAGGCTCCTCTACAGTCCCATTGAGTTCTTTTACCAAAAAACCTGAAAATCAAAAATCAACACTGAGGGCAAAATCTAGCTGGTTTGAATTCATTAGAAATCTTCAGTACATAATTTGTTTTAAAACAAATTTATTATCCTGTTACACCAGAGAGATGACTGCTTGCTGCCTGACTCCTTCCAATGCTAAAGTCAGAGCTGTTTTAACATCCCAGCAGGTACTGCTACCCACAGGCATCACCACTCGATATGTGTGTGGACCTCTACACCACAGAATGGTTTAAGTTGGAAGGAACTTGAGAGATCATCCAGATCCAACCCTCCTGCCACACCTCTCTTCCTACAGGAAGCAGAAGGTATAATTTTCTGACTCTTGTTTCAGTGGACTGATGAGAACATAGTACACATATTATAGAGCGGAACAACTGACAAGGAAGTCCCTGCGAAAGCTGCAAATATCACCATTAATACTCTCCTTTATTTTCCTCCCTAAGATCCCCTCCTAGTTACAGCCAGAGACCAGATTTAAAGCTTGAGGTACCATGTTTAAATATAATTCTATTTAACGACCAAGCTTAAATAGAGAAAGTAGGTTTTAAGGTTAAAAGGTTTAAAAGAGAAATAATTTATTAACTTGGCCCTTCTCAGTCATTATTGTTAAGAAAGCACTGCAGTGGGAACAGAAGCTTTTCTCTGTCAACACAACCAAGAGATAACAAAATAATGAGCATGACAGATTTTGCTGCCTTTGGAGAAAAGCCCAGGTAGCTTTTTCCAAGTCCAGGAGAGTACAGTGTAAGCATGTAGTTTTATGGGTAAATGAAATAAAGAAGTGAAAGAAATAAAAAGAATCATTTATTTTAAGCCTTCTTGAACTTATCGTCGGTGTTCTAGTAGGCTGCTTATAGTCAGTTGGGAAAGGAACTAAAGGACTCATTTCTACACTGGTGCAGAACTGGCAGAACACAGAATGGTATGTAGATGGAAGACAGCAATTGCTCATGTGCCTTCTGCATATAGCTGTCCTTAGAAAAGTTTCCTCCCTTCAGCTGCATCCACTGTCCATTGGGGATAGAAAAGAGCTGGTAGGCAAAACCTCACAGAAGTGGTTTGCAGATCACGTTTTGCAATAGGTGTCCGTGAACACCTAATAAAGCCTCCCAATGTTTTCACAGAAAGTGCTGCATAAAATAATCCTACCAAGTTCATTACCACAGGATGTTTTCTTTCAGCCAAGTCACAAAATTATTTGTTGAAAGCTTGCCAAACCCCAAACTTGATCTTTATTACATTTATGGTATTCCAAAAATAAGATAATCTTCTATGATTGAGTAGCTAACCATGCTGTACCCACGCACACTTTCGGTGTGAAAATTACAGATGCATTCAGTCAAAACACCATGGAAAAAAATAGCATTTCTCTGTCTGAAAATTAGACAGCACCTTTCCATGTTATTTGAACTTAAATGCTGATCAAGTGCCTATGACAGAGGGGGAAAAAACAAGTTATAGGGAAATGAAACCATGTAATTATTACTGTAAAAAGGAAATTTAAATGCTAGCCAATTTAGCTGAAAATAATCTATTGATTTCAAAATATGCAAAGTTGTAGATAGGCACTTTTTTAGCTAAGAAATCTTTATAAACTGCTTCACTTCTCAGAACATCTTTCATTCCAGATTGTAACAAATTCAGATAAGTACAAATAATCTTTTTTAAATTACAGCTGCTTCTATCCCCTCTATTTTAGAATATAGCTAGGGAAACCAATCATTAAACTAAACCCGAGGGAAGCAAGTCACATGAAAATGAATCCTCCATAAGTTAATAAAGCAAAGGAAACATGAAAGATGCAAGGGATGAAAAGGGGCTAAAATTCATTATGCACATGTCTGGAAAAACATATAATGACCAATGTTACCTAGTAAATTGGCAGCATGCTGGTGGATAAGAACTTACAATGCCTATATACAATCCCTCCAACAGAATTAGAAACACACTGCTGTACTCTCAGGACTTCCATACCTTTACTTTTACTCAGTCAATCTGTAAAGTACAGAGATAAGTATTGGACTTCTTTTACACCCAAGTGTGGTGGATTAGCAAAAAGACTGGATCCCATAATAAAGAGAGATGTAAATTAATACATGACATGAAGGTAAGACAGAGTCAGAAACTCTTTAAGCCTCATCTGTTGATGAAACTCCAGCTGCAAAGGTAAAACCTGCACGCTTTATACCAATGACAGTAAATTTGTATATAATTTTACTTAACAGAATGCTGGCATTTCAAACTTTAACAGCTGCCAAATTTGTTCTCAAATCAAATCTCATGTCTATTTAATGCTTTTCCCAACCCTCTTTAACAGAGGAGATTGGTATCTGGCCCTGGGTTTCCAAGCAAGATGGTATGATACAGCAATAGAAGTATTTGCTCACTTCACATGACAACAAAAATCAAAGACTCACAGGAAAATAAATGAGCAAGTACAGTAATACCTGACGCGAGCATTGCAATATTTCTTGGCATATTCAGTCCAAGTGCCAAATCTTCTTGGAAATAGTGCCTCAATCTGCATGAAAAGCTGTATAAAAAAAAGGCAATAGTGAAAATTTACCTGTAAATGCAAAACTGTTCAGAAATAATTACTACATAGTTACTCTGTAAAGCTTACATTCATTAATTGCACTAAAATGCACAGCTTGGCACACACACAAAACACATTCCATGGGAGTATAAACATGTCTTGAGATAGGAGAGCTGTGGGAAACCCTTAAAGAACAAAGCACCTGAACACCTTAACATAGTGCTGACAATTTGGAAAAGATTTATACCAAATGAAAAAACATGGATGAGATCTTATTCTTTGACAATACAAACTTTCATCGTTTGCCAGGTTTCCTTTATAGTTGAGTACCAGGAGATAAATATTGGTGTTGATAATCCTAGACAGAAAGAATCCTGATTTACAAAGTGTTTTACTGTCACATCATTCTGCATTCAAAGATGACTACTGGATCCAAGAAACGCTGATACGGGGTAGCAGCTGTAGCGAACAGACAGAGTATTACAGAAGGTTCTCTCCTTAATGCATTTTCCTGCTATCCTCTTAAGTCTACTGTACATGGCTATAAAAGCCATTTAAGCTCTTACAGTTACTAATCACATGATAATGACTTCTCCCAAAAAGAAAATTACTGCAGTATAATTTTGTTCTTCACAGGCTTCTTTCAAGATGGAAATCAGGGAACTGAAAAGCAGCACAAAAAAAACCCCAAACAACAACTACAAAACCAAAATATACTTATTCACTAAATGCTATTTTGACATCGATCTGGGCCAAACAAGAAACTGCCTGCAATTATTTCCTATAAATGTACATAAATACAGAAGGATAACACCTTTCATTTTCTATATATATTGCTTTTAAAGGCTTCACAGAAAGATTCTACTTGTGACACAAAACTGATTAAAGTTATGTGCTTTTTACAGTCTGCCTTAATACGCACGACAAAGCTTCAGTATCACTATAAAAATGTCACTAACTGTTTTGCATTGGTCATGAATTTTGACCTCATCACTGTGATCACGAACAGCTTGTGTGGAATTTCCTTTGAAAACCTTCAGCAATGTTCCTTACTGGCATTGGTATCAATGCACTGTGTAAAAGTGTCACACTTTGTAGCTTCAGTTTTAATTCCTATCTTAGGTACGTGCACAGAAATGTCATCATTAACCACCCACATAAATATTAGCTTAAAACTTGAAAACAAACAACTCATAATACACCAAGCACTTATTCATACAGTGGGCCATCAAGTTCTCTCAGAACAAGTCAGATCATTAAAGGGCCTTTGCATAAGTTCTCTTTTACACAATAAAACTGAAGTGTAGAATCATAGAATCATTAGGGATTGGAAGGGACCCCGAAAGATCATCTAGTCCAATCCCCCTGCCACAGCCGGATCACTTCACTGGAGAAGTTATGGAATCAGAATCACTCAGGGTTGGAAGGGACCACAGGATCATCCAGTTCCAACCCCTCCACCATGGGCAGGGACACCCCATCCTAGACCAGGCTGGTCAGAGCCCCATCCAGCCTGGCCTTAAACACCTCCAGGGATGGGGCCCCAACTACCCCCCTGGGCAACCCATTCCAGGCTCTCACCACTCTCATGGTGAAGAACTTCCTCCTCACATCCACTCTAAATCTACCCGTCTCCAGCTTTGCTCCATTGCCCCTAGTCCTGTTGCTACCGGCCATTCTAAATAGTCCCTCCCCAGCCTTCTTGTAGGCCCCTCTCAGATACTGGAAGGCCACAATAAGGTCACCTCAGAGCCTCCTCCAGACTGAACAGCCCCAATTCCCTCAATCTATCCTCATAGGAGAGGTGCTCCAGCCCTCTGATCATCCTCATGGCCCTCCTCTGCACACGCTAGAGTATGTCCACATCCTTCTCGTAATAAGGGCTCCAGAACTGGATATATTCCTTATCACTTCCCTGGATACAAATTGGCTGTTATATTGCATTTATTTCTATATTTGCTAAGTAAAGGCAATTTTCTCAAGTTCAGTGTAAAACCCAAGGTATTTTTGGTTTCCTTTGTGCTCCTCCCATGTTCTGTAAGATGAACTTCCTTCAACAGAAAATTTATCTTTCTGGACCTCAACAAGCACAATCAGTACTTTTTCCACTTAGGCAATGAGTGAATGTTACGAATATTCAAACAAGTGGGAAAGAACTTCCTATATCAGATGATGAAGTAGAAGATGTCATACAACCTCTTGTCTACCAAGGACTCTCCCATCCAGTAGTAACAAATAGTTCTCTACTCAGGCTTTTTATTTTCTGTTACTCAACAGTCTGTTACATATGAGATCAATCTATTCTGAAAACCATTATTTCAAGGTACCATTAAATGAGCTTGAAATAAGGGTGTAAACCATCAACAAAACCAGCTCAAACCAGGATACATTAGCTTTGTTTCTTTTACTCGTGCTTTCAGATGTAGCAAGTGCGCCGATATCACAATACATGTATTAAAGACAACCACACAATTCATAAACTACAGATGCCATCTTTAAAAGAAAACCCAACAAACGATACTACAACACGTTGGATACCTCTTCTGGTCTTCCCAGAGCAGGAGTTCCAGTAAGAAGAACAGCTCTAAGAGCTTTCTGCACAATTGGCAATAAAATCTTGCTGCGAGTGGCATTTCTGGATTTCATATAGTGTGACTCATCAATCACAACGACCTTAAAGTTCTGCCTGTACAAAGTGTCTACTAAAGTCTGTGCATCAGAAGTTAACAGGCCGTACCCCAGAATCGTTACTTTGCTGGTTGATATTCTCCTGGAAGAGAAAATCCAGAAGTTTTCTTAATAAATTTTTGTTGTAGGAAAATTAATCTAGCAAAGGAATTATGCCAAAATAATTCTGTTTAACTAATTTTTAAAATTACTGCTCCATGTGCCATGCCAGCAGCCTCAGATGACTAACTAGACTGTCTCTGAGTATCTGGGTACTTCAGGGTGGAATCTTGGCCTCAGAAAGACAATCCTATCAGAGCTGTCTTTACAGCTTTTTCAGTTGGACAGAATATGAAGAAAATAAAAACACTGGAAGAAGGGACTTGACAAAGAACAAGACAAAAATTAGTATTTAGTTGGAAAGGAACTTGTTATGATTTAAAAAACACTAGAGAGCACTGTGGGCCTTCAGGAGCCTTGGAGCAGTACAGAAACTCTTAAAAGTTGTTGGGACAGATAAGTCACCAGCATAAGAGTCATAACTGGTCTGCCCATCTGTCAGACAACTGCTCTCCCAGCATGATTTTAATTTGTTCTCCAGTAGCAAGAGACTAGTAAACCACCTAGGCTGAAGTTTCCCTGAGTATTTAAGATAAAGACCGCATGTGCAAGTAGACACTCACGCTTCTGGATATGGAAGAGGCAGTTAGAGCTCTGACACTGGGTAATTGCACTATAGACTCTAACTGTAACTGTATAGAGAAAAATATAGCAACCTGGAAAGCAAGAATTTCCCCAAGCCCCTTGTGAAGAGTAGAACAAATTTGTTCAAGAAATATCCAATTTCAAATTTAGAAATTGTAAGAACCCAAACTGGTGCTTAAGTACATTTAAACCTGTTTAAATTAAGAAGTTAAATTAATTCAGGTAATAAATTTAATTGCTGAAGTTTTGAACAAGAACAAAGTTTTCAACTGAGAGAAATCAGAGAAGCATATGGAAGCAGAATTAACAAGATGCTAAGCCAAGTTTGACAGCTGTATTTTTACATTTCCATTTTCTTGCAAACGTATAAGAAACCTTTTAAATCATAGAATCATTAGGGATTGGAAGGGACCTCGAAAGATCATCTAGTCCAATCCCCCTGCCACAGCAGGATCACCCCAGACCAAATCATAGAATCAGTCAGGGTTAGAAGAGACCACAGGATCATCCAGTTCCTACTCCCCACACTAGATCAGGCTGGCCAGAGCCTCATCCAGCCCAGCCTTAAACACCTCCAAGGACAGGGCCCCAACCACGTCCCTGGGCAATTCTCTTTGCCACCTACTTTCCCTTATTCCACACTTGTCCTTTCCATATTCAGTGCTTTAAGCACTATTATGTTTGTGTGTACTTCAGCTAAAGAGTTCCTAAAAAAATCAAAGAGGCTCATTGGAGCCTTCTTTTAGTTCCCATACTCCTAAGATAAACTTATTTTTTACTATCAGTAGCAATCATTCCCTGAATAAGCTTTTAAAATGCACTGTCAGTTGGATTTCTCCGATTACCAAACAGAAGGTTTCAAGCTCCTGGCGCATATGCGCATCTCAGCAGTAATTTTCTGATACTCTCCAGACAACATGAAGAACAGCGTTTCTCATCCAGAAGTTTTAGAGCAACATCTAGACATAACCATGAGATCAGCCAAATCATTTACGGTAAAGCTGACTTAAAAAATACCCTTGTAATCCAGCATAATAGGAGAGTTATGCTAATAACACACAACACTTGTAGTCTCTGATGAATTAATGCTATTAAACCTAAAGATAGAAAGCCTAAGTCAGGATGACCTTTTCAGTTATTTAGAGAGTACTTAATTCTAACTTGTACTAACTTTCTCAGCGTGCTAAACAGAAATGAGATGGTAATTACTTCCTTAGTTTGTAGCGTATGCCAGAAGCCTTCAGAAAATACATTCACAAAGTTTTCCAGAAGCTAATGAATACAAGCTAATTGATCAGAATTGAGAATAACTGTGTACGTTCCACCTTAGACACACTGAAGTAATCTAATTTTCAGGAGACCTGTCCTTGCTGCTTTGCAAACATCAGACCTCCCAGTTTCAAAGATTAGTAAGTACAGTACATTAATACAAAACTGGGAGGAGTGGCTGACACACCAGAGGGTGACGCTGCCATCCATAGGGACCTGACAGGCTGAAGAAATGGGACTTCATGATCTTCACCAAGAACAGTTCTGCACCTTTGGTGGAAAATCCCAGGCACCAATACATGCTGGGGGCTACCTTCCTGGAAAGCAGCTTTGCAGAAAAGGACCTAGGGGTCCTTGTGGACACCAAGCTGAATGTGAGGTTGCAGCATGTCTTTGCAGCAAAGAAGGTGAATGTTACCCTGGGCTGTGTTACATAAGGTATTGCAGCAGGTTGAGGGAGGTGATCCTTCCCCTCTACTCAGAGCTGGTGAGGCCACACCTGGACTGCTATGTCCAGTCATGGCTCCCCTGTACAAGACACATATGGATGTACTGGAAAGAGGACAATGAAGAGCTATGAAGGTGATTAAGGCAGTGGAAGACCTCTCCTACGATGAGATGGCTCAGGGCAGGTTTTATTAAAGTATACAAATACCTGAAAGGAGCGTGCACAGGGGAGGGAACCAGGCTCCTTTCTGTTGTGCCCAGTTATAGGACCAGAGGCAATGGGAACGTGAATGTCACCTAATTCTAATGGGCACAAACTGAAATGTTGGACGTTCCCTCTGAACTAAGCACTGAAACAGGTTGCCCAGAGAGGTTGTGGATTCTCCATCCTTGAAGTTATAAGACACAGTCTTGGGCAATTGGCTGTAGGTCGCCCTATTCGAGCAAGCCTTTTTACAGAAGAATAATAAACTTTACTTACCCAGTATCTGTTTTATTCTGAATGATGGTAATATCATCTGGACAGAGTTCTGGAATCCACTTCTCCATCTCATCAACCCAAGGGTATCTCAGAGATGAAGGCACTACGATTAAGAGAGGCCATTCGTTTTTATAGTAATAGGAAATGGCAATTGCTTGAATTGTTTTACCCAGCCCCATCTGGGAGAAGAAAAGAAAAAAATTAAAACCAGAAATCTCTGCGCAGAAAGCACGTTCCATTCAGAAAAGCCCAAAATATTTTGCAGACAGAACCAGATAACCTAAACAGAGCTGGTTACACAGCATCTATTTCACTGTCAACTTGCTACCACAAATGGAGTCACCATCCCTGGAGGCATTTAAAAGAGGTGTAGGCATGGTTTAGTGGTGACCTGACCTGCTGGGCTAACAGTTGAACTTGATGATTTTAGAAGTTTCTGCCAACCAAAACAATTCTATGTTCTATAAATACAATTAAAAGTGACCTTCTAAGCTTTCTCAAAAGATTCTTTTAAGCTTGCATCAAGTTTCTTTTTCCCCCCCCAGATATTTTCAGAAAACCTGCTGAATATCACAGGAATTGGGCTCCTTTCATTAAAAAACTTTCTGCTCACATCTCAAACAAAAAAAAAAAGTCTTCACATTTGCATGAAGTACATTAAAACAAGTAAAATGGTGTTAGAGGAACATGAACATCACTTACCTCATCAGCAATCATACATCTAAGTAAGAACCAAGAAAGAGGGGAAAACAGAGGAAAAAATAGTAAGTTCAACAGTTAAACCAATAATTTCAAATTGTTCACTAAAATATTAAGTTATGGATTTACCGAATCAATGAAAGCAAAACAAAGGCAGACATTAATTCCTAAAGACATCAACCACAAAAAGTAAATACATAAGAATTTAAAAGTATTCCAAGCATTCTAAGCACTACATTTCATCTGTTAATATTACTAAAGAATGGACTTTGTAAAACTTAATTGCTACTCTAGGGTAGTGGTATATCAATTGTAATCTGATGAGACAGTTTCAAGGGAAGAAAAGCATCTTAAATTTTTTTGTCTTTCAGAAGCAATGCTTTTGCTGCCTCATGATTAAGGATTATTTGTATGTCAGACTGATTTAAAAGAAGTTGCCTTCCAGAGCTGTCACATTTGTTTTGAACCAGAAACAGCTGCTCCCTCTCTCCCACCAATTGTATTAAAGTATTTTAATTTTCTTCCAGCTTTGGAGTTACTTAGTTAATGCTACTCCACGTACAGATGTACAGACAACTGCGAGTTCCCTTTTAAAACTAATAAGCTATGCTCAGCATAGTTACATTTTCTAAACACCAAATTCCATCTTTGATTTTAACTTATTACAGGTATTTAATTTATTTCAGCTATTTAGTATGCATGTTCTTAACTCAAGCAAGGTCTAGGGAATTTAAATGTTCCTAACCCATGTAAGCTGCTTTGTCCTTCGAGTCTCAGATTTAACAGAGGAAATTATTTGAATGAATCCGTCAGATGGATGCCGCATCTTTCCAAATGCATCCCCTTAGCTATTTTACAAACTTAGGTCATTTCACAGCTTTTACCTCCACTAATTTACAAACTTTTCTGAAATGGAAGAAACCCCACAACCCAAACAAAACTCAAGCCCTAATGAACAAGCCTATCTGATTCAAAAGCATTATCTAAAGAGTACCAAAAGCTTGTTGTACCTCAAGTAATTAGTAGATAAAAACACGTATTAAATCCATACACACCAAGAAATTCAGAAGGCAGCATGTCTATGCAAAAATTGTGAAGAAGCGTGAGGAGACAACTCAATGGATTTACTACATGTCCTTTTGACCAAAAATCACTGCTGGGAATTCCAAGGCAAGACATGAGATATGTATAAAGTGTGAATTCCTGCAATTTTATAAGACATGCTGGAGTTCAATATCAATGTTTTCTGAGCTGCAACTAAATAATTTTCCAGCTAGTAAGTTATCTGGGAAGTTCTTTCAAGCATTGCATCATGTTCTAAACTGTCATAAAAAGCAAACAGGAAGAATAACTCCCACCAGTTAATATTATTTTATCACACAAAGGGTATCATGGGTTTATTCAAACCACTGACTGGAAAAAACCAGCGGTGAGTGCTGATGGTTGAACTAAGGGACAGCCATAGGCTGACAGCTCTATGCAGTCTATCACTTTGCTTGAGGATTTATAAATGTTTGCTGACAGAAAAATGTGCCAAATCTCAGGAACGATTAAGTATTTCAAGCTCTGGAAGTGGTTTCACAGGTCACTCTGCTTGCTTTCTGCCTGGCTTGAGTATCCTTCTGCCTTGTGCTTTTAGCTTACTATTCCCTGCAGCTTTCAGTCATGGACACAAACTACTCTTGACAAATTGCTCTGCATGAATTCTTCTTCACAGTCTGTTCCCAGACACTGCATCTTTTAAGAAAACGGCAATTTTTCCTACTCCTACATCGCATAACTAGACATGTACCCACTACAATATGTAACTCAAATGTAGTATTTTCTCCATGAAAAAATGGAAAAGATCTTCAGGTCTCTGTCTCTGTAATGAAATTTAACACACCAAAGTATGAAATGTTCTGTATTTCAATTCAAAAAAAAATCTTTTGAAGTAATGGACAATTATTTTCGTACACTGTCAGGTAGTCTGAAGTTGGCGTAGCCACTACAAACCACAACAGAAGTCTTATTTACTGCACAAAACCAGACACTTCCCATTAATGATTAATGCTTGTAGCAGCACCATACACATAAAGAACTTTCATTATGTTTCATAATACTCATCTTTCCCCAAGGCCAAAATGCTAATTTCTGTGGTCAAAATCGAAATCTCAGCAGAAAATGGGCACTGGCTATGGTCAGATGTGATATACGAGAGAAGCATTTGAGAAAAACGGTTGGTAATCAGTGAAAACTGCTGTTTGCTCAACCAATCTGCCAGTGTGAATTTTAGCATCTACCAAATTAATCCATTTTTTCAAGTAGCATAAAAAAGGCACTCAAAAATATCTTCTATAACTTCATTTTTATAAGCAATAAATGATCTATTTGCAATAGCTTTGTAGCCACACTCCCGAACTTGTTAGGGATGGAGTGACAAAAACAAAGGAAGAAAACATAACAAAACAAATCCTCCAAGTCTGCACAGATTTACAAAGGAAAAACAGGCTGGAAGAGAATTATTTTTAGTGGCAATTCATGATTGCAGGGCCTTCATGCCTGCAGCTGAGCAAAGACCTTTATTTGCAGGCAATTAATACATAATTATAATTCCAAAATAATGTCAGGTTTTGCTCAGTTCGAAGACAGATTTTTTTTTTTTCCAATGACTACTCATTGTTAACTGCTTGAACTAAAGTTTACAAAACAAGTCATTTGTCTTGCAGTGTTTCACAGGCTGGCTGCTTTCAGTACATTAATCTTTCCTTACAAAAAAACACCACAGTTTGAAGCCTGAAATCAATTGGAATGCACAACAGCCTAGTGTTGCAGGGGTATTAAGCTCCTTATACAAAGGCAGGAAAGGAGTAAGACTGTAGCAATAACCCGCAGAGGCAACAAAGAATGAAGCAAAGAGTATGTTTAATATAAAACATAAAATGCAGCAAAGCCCAAGAGTTTATTGCATCCAAGTAGCATTTGGTTAAGGAAATATGCTGAAGAGGACAGGAGTATAAATGTTCGTTGCCAACTTGTGCTGACAAGTGCAGTGCAGTATTTCTCAGCATTTCAACTTAGATTTTAGTAGAACTGCATAAATAACGAAATGTTAATTATGCCAGTTGATACTCACAGAAGTCAAAGTGAGAATACATAACACCCTACTTCTTTGGTGCCTGTGAACTATTTGGATCCCCATTATTATTTTTAGGATAGCAAGCTAAAATGAAGAACCTCAGAGTGAATTTACTAATTGCTCTGACAAAGAGAATCTCAATAACAATTAGGAGAAAAAGCTTTTAAAATGTCAACCACAGGAACAGAACTTTTTCCATAAAATATTTTTTATGAGAATGAATGGTAGCCACTGAAGTGTTGAAGACTTTAATATATGCCAAAGAGTACAAAGTTGTTCTGGTTTACTTTTTTCACTCATTTTCAGACTGTGCTCAAAGAATCTTTACTGCTGTAGGGTATCTCCTGTTCTCATGTCTATTAACTCCTGCTTAGTGTGTCCAAAGTGAAACTTCTTATGCATCAGTGACAAAGTCACTGGCTTTTAGACACTTACAGACACTTATCATTTTGTTGCTGGCAAATGAATGGAATTAACTGCCATCATTTTACACATAACATACTCAGTTCTTAAAAGATTATCATAGTAAAGTGACCATCACAGCTTTATTGTCCTTATTTATGCAAACACCAGTACAAATGGAGGTTCCACAGAAACACTCATGTGCTTAAAGGTTTTGTTTCTAGCGATAATTTGCTCTTAGTAATGTACTTCTCTCCTGTCTTTCAAACATCTGACCAGAGGCATCACAGGTTGATATGAATCAGGTATACACAATTGTTTTTCAAGAATTTGAACGTGCTAAGTCCTCTGCTGTGATACATAATTAGCAACATGGACCACTGCTTTGATCCACTCTCTTCATACTGCAATTCCCGAGATGCTATACTTTTTAAATTGCAGATTTAAGTTTGTCAATTCATTAATGTTATTGACACGCTTGGTAACAGATCTGACATGACACACAAGATGAGTTTGTGTTGTAAGTGGAAGTTAACAAAACTCAAGTGGAAATTGAGGATATTCAAATATTTTATGACTTAATGTACTTTAGAGCATCATCTGTAGCTTTCACACTTCTAGAATAAGATTCTTAGATGCTGCTTAATGTAGTTAGAAAATGTGAGAAGTCCAAATTTTTTTTCATTAGTTCTAGGGCAACGAAAATCACAGAGGGAAATCATCAAGTGTTTCAAGTTTGTAATGCCAACAATTGGATTTGAAATGTAAAGAACTTCCCCATCATTATAGCTCAGATCTCACACAACTTATAAGATATTAAATAGTTGCATTAAAAGCAATACTTCACATTTTGCTTTATGTAACCTTAAACATATGCAGCCTCTATTTAAAACAAACTTCAGTATGTTCTATATTATTGCAGTCAGACAAGCTGCCAACATGAACATAAAGGTTCCATGCTGTCAAAGCAGAAGAAACATATCCCTTCTGAAGGGACAAATACGTATTTTTGTTTCATGTATTTTGACTACAAGAAGACAGACTTCTTGTTCTCTGAAGTTCAATTAGTCATTTCCTCTCAACTGGTAGTTACCCAATCTGAGCTTCATCATTCATCTCCCATCTGTTCATATGACACCTTAATAATAGCTCTATCCAAGAATATAACTCAGAGCTATGATACGCAGCTCCCATCCTGTTACAAGCTCAGCCCACATGGTCAAAAGTTTCAGAAAGGCAGTGAAAAAAAATTGGTTTAGATGTCTTGGTTACATTTACTCTCAGCAGTAAAGTCCAACTGTGCAAGAAGCACCAGAGTCAATGGCAAATGCTTTCATTTTTAGATTTTCCCATTTCATTTTTAAATGTTTCCCTTCTTCACAGTGAATCTGTTGGCCAGCATTTTAATTTCTGTCCACTTATTGAGGAAATCTGTGATATTTTTCTTCACAGAAAGCAAATGAACCTCACTGGGATGTATCACACATGCTGCAATAACCTTCCTACTCCTAACCATTTTGCAGTTGTAGGATTAGCAGTAGGCTTTGGACACAGTAGTATCTTTCATAAATGGAAGGGAATCACATAGCCTGCTCTCCACTATGATTCAAGAACGCTTTTATTTTCAAGCTAATACACCTTGAAATTATAGTTTCCATTAAAATGCAAACACAGGAAGCTTTGTGTGAGAACATCTTAGTAAGTGAATACGAATGCAAAGGAATACCTATGGTATTGGTGGCTCACCTCCAGTGCACACAGGTTCAAAACCGTATTCTTGATCCCCACACAAATAAGAACAAATGGAAGCACATGCGATTGTCCAAAAAACCCATCATTGTGTCTGGTCTTCTAAATGTAAAGAATCACAGAATTTGAGGGACCACGCATTGCTGGATGAGTCAGAACCTCAGAAAGCAGATATTCATGTCTTACAAAAGGTATCAAGTACTCAGCAAAGGTGCACTTTGAGATTCTTCCCCAGCCCTACGAAAGCTCTGGTCAGAAAAGTTCTGTCTGCAGAAGGACAGAAAGCACAATAATTCAAGCCTCAAAACAGCACAGAAAGAGCTGGCTGTGTTGATGTAAAGAAGATTGGAACCAACTTCGTCAAGCAGAAGGAGAAGCAGATCTTTAAAATTTTATGCAGATGAGGTGATGGGAGAAGCAGAAGGAAACTGAGGCTAAGCTCATGTGGCGTATGTCACATAGTCACACAAACAGACCGCATCAGAAAGAGGGTAATATTAAAACAGTCTCATAAAATGAGTTTCAGGAAAGGAAAAAAGTTTAAATTAAATAGTTTCTATTTCCATATGTTGAGTTTACATTCAGGTCACCCCTTTTGAAATATTAGCAATATTAACCAAGCAAACAGTAAGCTTACAAGTTTTTTTATTAGTTATGGCTAATCTAACATGTTATCTCTGCAAAAGCAAATAATCTCATTTTGAACTTTGCTCTTGCAAGAACACCAATTAACACCACAGTGTCATATATCTAAGGTCTATATAACCAAGAATCCTTCCAAGTCATACAGTCAGTGCTGCACAGGTACAGAAATATTTTTGCAATCATATCCTACTGTCTTCCACGGAGGACTAAAAGCCAAAGACGCATTGCAATCCAAATGCCTCAACAGGTGGATTGCAATCCACCTATTGCTTGCCTGTGAGGATTATTTAACTGCTTGGTTAATTTTCAACAGCTGTTTATCCAGAACAAAAAATAAAACAGAACTGCAGGTAACTTTCCCAGAACAAACTCCTTCATTTTTAAATACATTTTCCAAGACAAACAGTCAAAGCAGTAGCACTTCATTTCTTAAAACACTGAAAAATTTTGTTACTACTTGAACATATTAAGCTGTTTTTGTTAATGCAGCCTCTGGAACATGCTGTACAGAGGAAGCTTGCTTCTCTCTTTCACCACTGTGGGTGTCCTGATATTCTTGGGATTCTCACCTACCCATGTGAGTCAGTTTTATATAACGCTACAACATACAATTTACCTCCTACTCACAAGCCAACACTTTAGCGCTAACATCTTAACTGAGGGTTATTTGAGGAATCTGAACTTAGTACATTTTTAGATAAAACTGCATAAGCAACCATTACATTTGTGTCAGTAATCACACACACAGTTCCAAAACTAGAACAAAGAGCAGACTTCCTTGAAAAAATAATCAAGGTTGCTTCATCAAAAATAGAGCCCAAGAGAATTTAAGCTGGATTACACCTTTGCTCTTAAACTACACTAGGCATTTAAAAAAGCCTCTAAATAATAAAAAAGCCTCAATCCTATCTACGATGCACTAAATTGTTACATCTGCAGTGTTAACAATTCTGTAAAGGAGTGTAAGGGAGAGTGGTTGGTGTTTTTCTTCAACACTCCTTAATGTGTAAGTGAAAAAACCCATCTGAACTGCTTTACTAAGATTGGAAAGCTCTGAGAGCACATTTGCCTACATACTCTAGTATTTTAGCTTTGACAATGATGTGTGGAGTGACATATATATAAGTGGTTGAGTTGAAGGTTAAGCTGGAGACACTTCAATAGTTTTTTAGAACAGATAAATTGAACTGCTAACTGACAAAATCAAAATCTAGTCAAGACGACACCTAATAGCAATAGTGAAATTCTTTAGCTATTCAATCACTGGCTTTGGAGATACATTCATTCTGCAGCTGACTCCATGTAATAAAAATTGTCTTAAGTTAATTGGAACAGTTAGAATCAAGTAATTTCAATTACAGACAATCTAGGCTACCACCTTAAACTTGGCATGAGTGAAGTATTTGTGACCAACAGTAGCTCTTCCTTGGTATGTAGTCTAATGACTTTAATAAGTACCCACATTTCATTAATCTTCCAATAAACACTGCTTTTCCAAGTGACCCTTTTCCCTGCATTGTGATCTGTACTGCAAAAGCTGCAGTACTTTAAAGTGAGTTGAATCAGGCAATAGAGAAAAAAATTACCTTGAAAAAAAAAGTCTTATCACTAGTATCTCCATTTTCAACAGTTCCTAGATTCAATGTCTTTTCAGTTCCCCAAAGTCCCCAAACCAGCATTTTGTTTTCTTTTACACTTGGTTTCTTCTCCATATTGAGACTTCAAATTTTTATACCTTCCAAATAATTCAAAAAAATGACCCTTTCATCTGTTGGCAGAATATCCCACTTCTTTTCTGACAAATACTTCTGAACTGTGCAATTCTGAAGACCTTTTCTACATTATCTCCTCTTCCCTAACCTGCTTCCCCCCTCACCTTCAACACAACACAAAGACACTATAAAGCACATGGGTTTGAATTGTTTAGCACCTTTGGGGTAGTTTCCAGCTCACACTCTTCTTTCAACTTCCATTGAGTCAGGCAGAATTTGTCTGCTACTTACAGACCTTACTTTTTCCTCACTTGTATTAAAGTGGCTTGTCTCACATACTGAAAACAAACCCCTTTCAGTCTCTCCCAGTTAACCACGCTGATTTTTAATTGTGGAGTCTCCTGCTGCAGACTTGCACCGCACACAGCTAACACTGAATTTTTCCTCTTTATATGACTGTTGACAAACTATTACCTACACTGGTAGTCTTCACTCATGTGGTTCTTCTCCATTCTAACAAACTGTGCCCTCCCGTTTTAAAAATCTGTTTTCTTCTCTGTTTCCATAGAAGACCAGGTAATCTCTCAGATTACTACCCACTGCTTTTTCCTTAAATAATTTTTTTGTTAACGTGACACTTCCTCTCCCAAATGACATTTTACATTCCCTTACTGACAATGCATTTTTTGTTCCATTTGAATTGCTTCCCAGTTGCTCCAGCTCTACTTCCAAACAAGCCTCCATGGCCACGAAAACTCTGTAGAAGTCTGCTCATTCATACTTCCTGCATCTTAACCTCATTCTGTGAGCTAGCATCTTCATTTAATCATCTTTCTCTCTCTCCTTTACCAGTTCTCAGATGAGAAATGCACTCTAAAACATTTAAACCCAATGTCTTTTAAAAATAAACCCTTGTTTAAAAACACAGTACTACTCCATATTTAATTAGTGAAATAAATTAACTGAGTGACCCTCTGCATGTACATTGAACAGCCATTCCGTGTCTTTTCCCCAAAGATTATTTTTTCAGCTTTGTTTTCTAAGCCTGGAACCAACCGCTCAACTATTATTATGAAGGATTTAATTATTTGGATTCATCATATAGTTATATTTCATATCTCTACAATGAGTTGCTGAATATGTTGCTGAAAAGTAGATTCCCCTCTTACTCTAGCAAGCCTTGTTTTAAACATCACTTTAAAATTATCTAACCATAGTCTCCTGAGACTGGAGACAAAAATCACACAAACACTATTTTTACTCCCAGTTCTCTCTTGTCGTAAGACCTACAAATAACAGAGATGCTTGTGGATGGTACTTGATGCTGCAAGTTGCCAAGTGCAAAGTTGAATAAAAATGAAACAAGTATTTCTAGACATAAGCAAAAAACACAGATGTGAAAGGAATTTTGTTTTGTAACATGCAAATTTAATTAATTTGGTACCTATGGAAGTCAGGGTGACAAAGCCACAGAGAATACTTAGATCATAGAATCATAGAATCATTACGGATCGGAAGGGACCTCAAGAGATCATCTAGTCCAATCCGCCTGCAACAGCAGGATCACCTAAACCAAGTCACACAGGAACCTGTCCAGTCGGGTCTTGAACATCTCCAGAGAAGGAGACTCCACAACCCCCCTGGGCAGCCTGTTCCAGTGCTCCGTCACCCTCACCGTGAAGAAGTTCCTTCTCAGGTTGATGTGGAACCTCCTATGTTCCAGCTTACAACCATTGCCCCTTGTCCTATCACTACATGACACCGAGAACAGCCCAGTGCCATCCTCCTGACACCCACCCCTCAAATATTTGTAGACATTAATGAGGTCACCCCTCAGTCTCCTCTTCTCCAAGCTAAAGAGACCCAGCTCCCTCAACCTCTCCTCATAAGGGAGGTGTTCCACCTCTCTTATCATCTTTGTTGCCCTACGCTGAACTCTCTCCAGCAGCTCCACATCCCTCTTGTACTGAGGAGCCCAGAACTGGACACAATACTCCAGGTGTGGTCTCACCAGGGCAGAGTAGAGGGGGAGAAGAACCTCTCTTGATCTGCTAACCACCCCTCTTCTAATCCACCCCAGGATGCTGTTGGCCCTCTTGGCCACAAGAGCACATTGCTGGCTCACAGTCATCTTGTTGTCCACCAGGACCCCCAAGTCCCTTTCCCCTACACTACACTCCAACTGGTCAGTCCCCAGTTTGTACTGGTACCTAGGGTTGTTCTTGCCCAGATGCAAGACTCTGCACTTACTCTTGTTATAGCTCATTAGATTTTTCTCTGCCCAGTTCTCCAGCCTGTCCAGATGTCACTGAATGGCAGCACAGTCTGCGGGGGTGTCGGCGACACCACCCAGCTTTGTGTCGTCAGCAAACTTGCTGGCAGTGCATGCCAATCCCTCATCCAAGTCATCAATGAATAGACTGAACAGGACCGGTCCCAGCACCGATCCCTGGGGCACTCCACTAGATACAGGCCTCCAACTAGACTCTGTCCCATTGACCACCACTCTCTGATCTCCCAGAAGATACTATGATCCACTTAATCTTGTCTGGTTTTTAATTTATCTTCCTCACATTAACTTCTGAACTCCTTATCTTTAGATCAAATTGTTCACAAGTTTAATAAGAAGAATTAAAATTAACTGCAGTCTCACAATAACTGTGATACTACAAAATTTGGAGTTATTAAAGGATATTCTGTTTGGTACTTAGACCTAACTGCAGCATGTAATAACTGATACCAGCTTCAAAGGAAATAGAGCACTCACTAAAATTCCTCACAATTAATTGAGAGGAACGTGAATAAACAATTCACATAGATGTTCTCCATAAATAATTATCAGTGTAAGTACTCAGTAGACAATCTTATTATCAGCATAAAACCGGATCATTACAAAATAGCTACAGGCCCATAAAATATCAACTCTCTGTGTCAACCCTTTCTGTTTCAGTTACCTTCCTTTAGAAATTACTGGTTAATATCACTTAGCAATATGGTTCTGTTGCTCAGAACAGCTAAACCAAATAAGCAAGGCGACATCTTTAAGGGTTTGTTTACGTCTCTTCACTTGCTGTTAGGATATATTGAACTCTTACAAAATGGGGATTTGTCACACCTGCCCAAACCATGACTAAACCAGCATGAGCAGAGACACTTTGTCACCTCCACCTCCAAAACGCATAGACATAACTGCTTCTGATAACCCTAAAATATTTCTTAAGCCCATGGAAGAGACACATTTGTTGCTGTGTAATTAATAGACAAGTTTAAAGCACATATAAATACACACTAATGCTGCTTTTAAAACTACCTTACACATTTATTTCAAGAAAAGCAGAAAAATGAAACCACTTTCCAAGACAGAATTTGTCTGTACTCATCCTTCCTGCATTGTTTGAGGTTATTAAAAGATACCAACTATAATTTCCATCCTAGGTACGCATTCACAATTGCATTTCTGAAGAATAATCTCCAGAAAGGAATAAGCCATCATGCATTTATCTTTAAAGCATGTCTCTGAGCTCAAAGGTATCTTAGCATATGTTGAACTATACACTGTCTTCTTTGCTCTAGAATTATGACTTCCTAGAACACTTTTAGGCAATCTCTGTTATTCTACAGGATACCTTTGGAGTATGTACTACAAAAGGCTTTCATTCATTTATTAATGAATGAAAAATAGAAAACAAAACAGAATATTTATTCTGTGCTCTGGGCAAAGACAAGGGATTTAATAGCTTACTCCCAACCCTTTCCATGCAACAAATAAGTCCCTTTTCACACTGAGTGCTTGTCTGAGCTAAGATTACATTAATTTAACCTCCTCAGCCAACTGCAGAGCAGTTTCTCTACACCAATTTACTCCACCATAGCAAGGAATCAATTAAGTGATGACTGCAAAGACAGTGTACAGAGAAGAGATGAGATACATGTCCTGCTTACTTCAAGTCCTATGTTTATAGATTTTTAAAACCAGGAAAGACACTTTTACAGAAGAGCACCAATGCTGCTAATATATACCACTGGGAACACTGAAAGAAGTCTTAAATCATTACAGAGTACCCAAAAGGGAAAGATGAGGGTGAGCCAGGGCTGACAAACAAGTGAAAAAAATCAGCTACAAAGCAGCAGAGGTTCTTGTTCTTTGTTTAAGGACAGCAAGAAAATTAGATATCTCTGAGCAAGGAACAGGTTTAAAACAATATTCCTCAAGAAACTTTGCCTTAATACATTTTGCTTGTTTTGTTCCTCAGTTTAGCCCTGCTAACATAGAGAATTTGCTATGCCAAGGAATGAGATTTCTTGCAATCATTATGAAAATACTCCAGTGTACCTGCCACAGTAAAACAATCATAATACATATCACACTGCCACACTACTCAGTCTTCTTAGAGAAGGGTTTCAAGAAAACAGAAAGCCCATAACCCTAATGAAAACAATTTAAGTCCCTCCTTGACACAGAGTCATTAGCCTTTCCAGATACTTGCATGCAATTGCTACATCTCAAACAAGAAGAAATATGATATTAAAATGCATCTAGTTCTACAGTCAAGATGCTTCCTGAGGAACTTCTGTATTACATAAAGTGCTGCAAAAGACTGTTACTTTCAAATACATCCGCTAGACTAAGCTAATTAATGAAACTGTACACGTTTAATGTCTTCTGTTAATTCACTATTTGTATATACAAATACACACCAAATTTCATTTTGTCTTTTCAGAATCAGATCAGCTGAGATATGGTAATACAGCCTTTGGATTTATTAAGTTCAACTCTTTGCTGTCTATTCTATGCAAGTCTTAGTGATCAAAACTGTATCCAGTCATTCTCACAGTCACGTGCCTAATATAACCAGTGGTCACAGAAGCTAATGCCAATGGAGCATAAAGGTTTTTAGGCTTGCATGTGAATGGCTGGGCTCATGTTTCTACTCTACTGCCTCCTCGGGCAGCATAAAATAGATGGCTCACTTCACTCCCTGAAGACTGCAATGTTGGAATTGCCAAAGGTTTTTGGCTAAATTAATATGACAATTTTCGGAAGTTTTATGCTTTAATTGAAAAAGTCTCACATAACTGCAAGAACTGATGACAAGTATTTCCTTTTCAATTTTGCACCTTCAGAGAAAGGTATGCACATTTTTGGCTCTGAGCAACAACTGCTTCGATTATCTAAAATTTATAGACATGGAAATAGCATTTCCCTTCTCTCCTCTTTGCCCCTGTATAACAGGATCTTACTCAGCAAAACATTTCCGGCCTAGTGTATAAACAATTTTCCTGATTTATCAGGTTCTTAGATGTTGAATGCCTGCTGTCTCAGTTGCCACACTTACTAACTGAGCACTCTGCAAGGCTTCTCCTGCTCTGCTGTTGCATCTTAGTGAGCTCCAGAACACCCTAATCACATTCAAAACTGTACCAAGTCTAAAATAGAATACAACACAGATGCATTGAGACCTGTTAGTCACACTCTTAACAGCTCTACCACACCATTAAAGACTAAAGAAATGAATGTGAATGAACTTAGAGATTTCTGTATTAGCATGACAAAGAGGATGCTCCTAGTGATACTCTTCTTGCAGGAGATCTTTGACACTACAATCCTCTTTCCCACAGTGCGTTATTAAACATTTCCTCATTCTCCAGAGGTAAAACAAAACAACCTCACTTCAACCCATGTTATCTTACAGTTCCCAAAACATTTCTGTAACATAATTAACCTGAAAACTGCTGGTATTGCACTGCCTTTGTAAAAATGAATTTATGTTTGCCTAATATAATTCAGCATACAATACAATAAGGATTTTACCTGCCACTTCTCTGAAGTGCAAATATGATGCCTTTCTCTTGAAAAGGAAGCAGTTTCTTTCTCAGCCTCTCAGGCAGAAAGGCCAGCTTACTATCGACATTTTCTGGACAAGAATCTTCAATTGTAGCTGCTTTGTGGAACATACCAGCCATGTTGAATCTAAGAGAAACAAAACCATAAAGGCACACCTTACTTAAAAGGTAGTCTGCAATAAGATACAGATAATACTTCACAGAACAATAAAAACAGTCACAAAACTGTAATAATCATTACATCTTGAAACATTCAGTATATACACAACTTTTCTCAAGTCTTGAGAATAAAATAATGCAGACATCTCAGTATCAATAAAATATTTCAACTGTTACAGTATAAAGATGTCAGCATGTGTCAGTACCTCCATGATATGTAAGGACAGTTCCCTTACTCATGGGTGAAAGTTCATTAGCCATTCAAATAGACCTTACTTACAGCCATTGAAATACAGCTCTCTCAGCAAACACTTTTCAGAACAATTGCAGTGGAAAAAAAGGTTATTTAAGCTTCTGATGACTCAACTAACAGTCTTCTAAAACTTTTAATCCTATGAGATTCTGGAGAGGGTACAGCAAAGGTCTATAAAGATAACAAGGAAAGTTGAGGGACTTGGGTTTCTTCAGCATGGAGAATCATAGAACATACTGGTTGGAAAAGACCTTCAAAGGTCATCTAATCCAACCTCCCCCCAACAAACAGGGACATCACTCACTAGCCCAGATTGCCCAGAGCCCCATCAAGCATGACCCTGAATGTCAACAGGGACACCACCTCTACGACCTCTCTAGGCAACCTGTTCCAGAGATCCACCACTCCCAGATTAAAGAGCTTCTAACCTAAATCTAGCCTTTTCCAGCTTAAAAACATTACCCCTTGGCCAACATCTAAAGGGCAGGTGCCAGGAGGAGGGGGACCAGTCTTGTTTCAGTGATGCCAAGCAATACATTAAGGATGATGTGCACAAGCTAAGACACAGTAAGTTCCATACGATCACAGGGGAAAACTGTACTTTGAGGGTGGCAGAGCCCTGGAACAGGCTGCCCAGAGAGGTTGCTGTTCCAGATACATTCAAAACCCACCTAATTACCATGCTGGTAAATATGGTCTGGGTGCCTCTGCCCCCGCAGGAAGGTTGGGCTAGATGATCTCCAGAGGACCCTTCCAACCCCACCAGTGTGCCATTGTGTGATCTGAAGGACTAAGTAACCAGCTTTTTTTACAGTCCTTGGTTACAAAGTAAGGCAGACCTAGAGACAATGCAAATGGTTAAAGGAATCAATATAATAAGCAAATATAATAAGGCAAAACAGAGTTTGCAAGTTTCCTTCTATTATCGTCGAGTACAGGTGAGGAAGTAAAACAAACATTGATTCAGATAAAACTACACAGAACAGTGAAATAACAGCATCTCTGTATTCCTAAAAAAATCCATTTATGAATTCTAGCTACTGCACTCAATGTTAGGTAAAAAAACTTTATGCTCAGCAAAGAGAATGTAGCTGTAACTGCACTGTATCTACCCATCTGTCTATATACAGACTCGAGTTGAAAGAGCCTGGGCTTTTCTTACAGCACAACCAACTATATAAACCTCTTCTCGCTCCATCTTTCATGAGCCTATACTAGACCAAACCTGAGAAATCCTTCCATCCCTATGGAAGGGAGTTTCCCACTGGGAATTTTCCATGGCTGTGGGAAGTGCCAAGCGCCTGAGAGCCTCTCTCTACAGTGCAGAACAGAGCTCAGCCTTGCCTGTACCTCTCCCACTTTGCAGAGTCTACCAGGTCCTGACTCGTCTGACAGTCTAAAAACAAGGGTTTCCAAAAAAAAAAAAAAGCAAAATGACAGAGGATGATAGAACACTGCAAAAATAAATGGAGCAAAACCACCTCAAAACATGGCTGACAAAAACATCTGTACCCAGACAAAGCCCCTACTCCAGACCCAATTTAAAAAAAAGGACCATCCCCTTCTTAAAAAAAAAGGGACCAGAGTGTTCTGGAAAACCACTAAACTGTGGTAGAATTCAAGGATTTTGGAGCATCCTGTCACTGGCGTCACTGGTGAGAGCAGTGACATTTAGACAGACAGAAATGTGCTTCTTTTGGTTAAATAATGAATTACAGACTTAGTTATCAAGATATACATCACTCACATTCAGAGAACTGGAAAGAAAATGCTGTAGACAAGACCACAGTCAAATTCCATGAGCATGTCATCAGTGGAGAAGTCCTATGCTTACCTTCTTGGGCACTTCTACAGCAAGGCAGTGTGTAACCACAAATGTTTTGACCATTCTGCTAGACAATATTGTGGGGGGAGTGAATTTCGATTTAAAATATTGAGGAGTACTTCAAGTTGGGGCATAAGGGTGACATTTACCATCGCTATGGATTTTGTTTTGTTTTGCATGAAATTACTTAGCTGCTAGACAATCTATTTTAAGAAACATGTTCTGAAGGTTCTTCTAGTATTATTGCACATGCAGTCAAGGTCTTAACCTAATAAGAGACAAGCCCAGTGTTGCTAAACTTTCTCCTGATAACAGACTTGTGACTAAGGACCCTTTAGAACATAATCTGCCCACAGATAAAGACAGATATCCTTCTGAATATCAATGAAGTACCCAGTTACAGAGAAAGGAAATATGCCTTGTGTCATCTAAGTGCATTATTGATTACAGCTTCCCACTTCTCTTTTCCCTCATTTTTACAAGTCAAACCTCTCTCAAGTCTTTAAAGAACATTCTTATACCTTGGGCCTCTGGAACATTCCACAGCAGATAAGAGTACTATGATCAGTATCAAGGCTCTTTGATGTCTGTCCATCACTGAATTTTGCTTAACAGAAAGAAGAAAGCCCCAGCATTGCCCTGTATGCCCATGAGATGCATTTCACAGAAAAGAAGTCATATTTACTCTAATAAATACCCATCTCAACTCTCTCCTGTTGAGCAAACACAAATGTTTCAGCTCTAATTGTTGGGGAAAGCAAACATGGCAATTCCAATAGTTCTATCACAATATTTTCCACAGAGTATCTTGGTTTTTTTTCTTTTAAAGTTGGTTAAGGTACTTCCAGATTGAGGGCAAAAAACAAACAATAAATGCAGAGCCAATCTTGAACAAGTATGCTGCAGGACTGGGGGACCAAACAAACCTGTTCAATAGTCAGTTCTGTGATTCACTTCTAAAGAAAAATTCTGACTCATTTTCTGTGGTAATTTCCTATTCTATTAAAGTAGAGAAAATTACATACTTCAGATGAGCTTTCTACATAGCTTGTTGTGAGTGGCAGCGCAAGAATGAAATGCTAATATAATTAACTTTCTGTTGAACTAGATTATGGTAAGATTCTTTAAGTGAAACACTATATAAGAATAATGCAGTTTCAGAAGCACAGACCTGAAGTAGAGAAGGCACACGTGATCCATCCTTGCATAGCAATACTACTGTAAAGATGTTTCTGCACCAGTCACTAATATAAAACTGACTCAGCGGAGCTGTCTTGAAAAGCAGCAATAGGAACACAGAAAGCACTAACTACCACATGTGCATGGGGTTGTTTATTTTTATGCTCTAGTTGATTAATTACAGAAAAGAATGGTGCATACAATGGGTGGAGAACTAAAGAAGTCCACATGTAGTGAATAATGACTGTTATAAAAACCAATTCAGTGACTAGTATGAGCACAAGACAGCAAGATGAATTGTGCACTATTAAACCTTTCACTCATTGGTCCTTGGAAAGGCAAACTAGAATGCATAATCACATTATCCCAACACTTTCCTAATCATCAACGTTATACGTCAGCTCCTTGCATTTACCTTATATATACACACACAATTATTTTAATTTGGACTACAAGCTTCCAAAGATGCCATCTGCTGTGCATACATAAACCACTGCTCTCGTGGCTGATACTCCGTGGAGTCCTTGGCAAGTAAAAAAACACCTGAGGTAAAATATTTGATGCCTGAGTTATGAATGAAGTTTTAAAAACTCAGATAACTACAAGGCACTTTTTAAAAAAGCAACACTAACATAGTTCTTCCCCAAACTTTTTAGGTTTACTTAAGTTATTGGAAACATGCACTTTTTAATGCTTGTACAAAGAATCATACACTGAAGACTCAAAGATCTCTGACATAATTTCTAACTAAACAGCAGTGATAAAAATCTACCCTCAGTCTATTTTGATCCCTGCAGCGCTATTTTACGATATCCAAAGCTAGAGAAGCAAGTATGAAAGGTACATTGACCCATGATGGATTTATTTTGGTTGCGTAGAAACAAGAATGAAGAGTGGTGAAACAAGACAGAAAGAGAAATTAATTCCAACAGATTGCCTTGTAATTGATTTGCCAAGCAATAATTATACCGAGAATCAATGCCTTACTTGTATATGACTCTGGAAGCAGTGGTCACTTATATTTAGTCTTGAGACAGATCAATGCTGTAGTAATGTCAACAAATTAAAATAGCTTTTTTTTTAAAAAAAACCAACCAAATAATCAGTGAGGCAGAAGACCATGTTGTATGTGTTGTTCCACCCACTGCAGACTTGTAAGTTCTCAGAAAGAGAAAGATTGGTCCAACATTTGATGTCAGGCTGGATGTGGCTCTGAGCAACCTAATGTAGCAGATGTCACTACTCGGCCCAGCAGGGTTCAATTAAATGAACTTTGAAGGTCCCTTCCAACTAAAAAAAATCTCTATTTTTTCCTAACTAAAATTTCTCATTTATGTCTTTGATATGTTGTAATACATGTTCCACCAACTTTCCCACATCTCCTGATCACAATATCTGAAACTCCAGTGCGGAGATTTACCTTTGCACACTTTAGTAAAATGCAATTAAATTATTATTATTATTATGTTCCTTTAAACCTTGTATTTCACTATAGACACTTACCCTTCTGAGACTGAACTGGTTGAAAATATTATCCCGGCTATGCTTCCTTATTTGGAAGACTGAGTGCAAGGCCACTGAGAATCTCTAGGCCTAAATTTTGCAATAGCTGTTTTTCAACACAGGCTGACATAATAACATAAACCCTGTAAACAACTGTATGTTCAAGAAAACCGAGAATTTAAGACTCCCAAGGTCATGGGAACCTTGGCTGTTTTTCCAGACGTGAAATAATAAAAGAACCGAAATACTACCCAAGTCATAGGGCTAGAAGACCTCTCCTATGAAGATAGGTTAAGGGAATTTGGGCTGTTCAGCCAGGAGAAGAGAAGGCTCCAGAGGAGGAATAAATCGTAAGCCCAAGGCCAGGTTGGTTGAGGCTCTGGGCAACCTGATCTAGTGTGGTATGTCCCTGCCTATGGGAAGGACATTAAAACTAGAAGAGATCCTTTCCAACCTAAGACATCATAATATTCATTAAAATAGTGTTTTTCAAAGAGTGACAAGAAAAAGCATTCAGACCGAACGAAGGACATCGCAAGTCATAGTCACCTGGACGGACAACCAGCGAGTCCTACCTGAGAAATCTCCGTGGGCCCAGGCCGCCACTCACAACAGTTCCCGCGCCGTCGCCTCCTCTTCCCCCCCGCCTGCAGAGCAGAAGCTGAAAACAGCCCGTCAGCCCCTAACGCTCCGAGCCCGCCGCAGGGTCACTCACTACTCCAAGCCCCACCCCAGGCCTTCGCGGGCTCGGCGCTCAAATCTCCCGAGAACCGGAAGTGACGCTGGGGGAGAGCACACTCGCGCGCTTGTCGCGCCTCCACTGGACTGGCGGGCAGGGCCTAGATTATTTTGTATTTCACCTCAGGGCGGGCTGGGCGAAGAGGTCGCTAAGGGCCGGGATAAACGTAGAGGCCCTCGGGTCGGGGCGGTACGGCAAATGCCGCCACCTGTAAAGGGCAGAGGCAAGAGCGGCTAAGAAGCCGCGCATATCTAGGCCGAGACTACATTTCCCATAGTGCCTTGCGCCGGCCAGCGGTGCGGCAGCTCTGGCAGGAGCACCCAGCGGGGACGGGCCGCGCCGAGAGAGACAGGCCGCGTATCAGGTAGCCACAGGCCTATTCAGGCGTATTATGGTGCGGGGACAGTCTCCACCGCCCGGAGGCGGGACGTCGAGGGGCCAGCCGCCCTGCCATTCGCAGTCGAGCTGTCCGTTTGCACGCTGCCTCGCTGCCAATGGTCGTGTGCCGCCGGCTTTGGGCTGGGTTTGCTTTGCCGGTCCCCGGGTTGAGTTGGGGTTCTTATTGGTGCTTATCGCTATCTGTCAATATAGCGGTGCAGTCTTATTTGCTGTTGCCTGCTGGGCAGGTTCGCGCGCGCGTAAGCGCGCTGAGGCGCGACTCGCAGGCAGCGCCAGGATGAGGGGTCCTCATCTCTAATTGGTCCAAGCAGCTGTCAATCATGAGCGTTCCTCGCGGCCATTGGTGGTGGTGTCTTGCCGAGGTGGGCCTTTTCCCCCGCCGCGGTAGCAGGAGGAACCCGGGCGGCTGTGGGGGCTGGCGATGGGGTTGTGCGACCCTCGTGTGTGAGGAGCCGCCGCGCCGGCCCCAGCCCGCCGGCTGTGCTGCCGCGGTAAGGAGCATGGCTGGACTGAGGAGAGCGGGGGAGCAGGAGAAGAAAGAGGAGGAGATGGAGGAAGGGGGTGGGGGGGCAGTCGGCCGCGCCCGCAGTGCGGAGAGCGGGGGGCAGCGGCTGAGGGAGGGCAGCCGCGTGCGGGGGGAGGGGCACACGTTGCCGTAGTTGGGGCCGCCCGCACCTGCATGGGTTGGGGGGGTCCTGGCGCGGCGGGTAGAGGCTGGACCCGCTCCCCTTCCCTAATATAGACAGGGCTGGACGGCGGAGCGAGGCAGCGGCACGGGGCTGCGCCTTCGGCCTGCCCTGCGTCGCCCCGGGCCCGGGTCTGTCCCGAGCGTGTGACTTGCTTGTGGATGTTGGTCCTTGGGGCCTCTAAGAGCCCTTTAGGCTTCGGGGTCTGGGAGGGCCGTGTGTGGCTGCGGTGGATTCTCCGGGTTTAACCCCTCGGGTTAACAGAGCTGCGCTCGTATCCGCTGTCCTGGGTTTTCCTTTAGACCTCTCTTTCGGCTGGTGGGAGCGAGCGTTGTATTCCTGCTGCCTGTGGCAATGGTGGAAGAGGGTTGTTAATCTATCACTTTTTTTCCCCCCCCGTGTTGAATGTTGGACAAACCCGCGTGTGACTGTGTCTGGCATGCTGTAATCCAAGGTGTAAGTAGACTGGAAAGCACTACCGGTTTTTATAGTCTCTTTTAGTTACATTTAAGGTCAGTTTTCAGCGCGGAAGAAGGGAGCGACACAGAAAAAAGAAGTGAGGCATAACTGTTCCTTACGTTGAGCCTGAGAAAAATTCAGATAGTTCACACTAAGATATTTGCACGAGTTCTCTCTTTCGTAATGAAGCCACTAGGATGAAATGCGTGTTGGTGCATTTGTCCGATATATATAGAAAGCTGGAGTGCAAAGTTATTGGAAAGAACCCACAATGACTAGGGTGCATTGGCAAATAATATCTACACGAGTGTGTGGTGTTTTGGGGTGGTTCTGTAACTTTTAATTTTTAATATTGTTGCTCTTTTTCTGATAGCCTGAAATCAGAACGTGTGTGTAATGCAGAATGGGTAATGTTTTGGGGCTTGTTTTACTGAGTGTCTGATACTAGCTTTTTTATGTTGAGGCATTTACTTGCAATTTTCAAAGGGTTTTAATTTCTTATGTCTTCTACAAGGAGTTTTTTTTTGCTGAATACTAAGCAGAAGACATGATCACAGCAATCTTATTAAAGTTAAAGCAACAAAATGAAGTTTTGAAATTATTTTTCAAAAGATTTTTAAAAAAAATTTTCTGTTTGGTAGAAAGGAATGGCATTGGAAGCATGAGTGTTTTCAGTGGTCTACAATTTTTTTGTTACAAACAAATGCTATTGGCAGGCAGCTAATATTAAGCATCAGGTTTTCAGTAAATACTGTAATTTTGAGGGTTTAAGTATTTTGTAGAAAACCTGTAATTAATAGTTTGTACTCCTCCATTAGAAAAGAACCAGAAAACCAAACAGAATGGCAAAGAGATTAAATAGATTTAGGTCTTTTAAATCTTGGAGGATCAAAAATGTTGTAGTTGTGGCTGCTTTGCTCACTTTGCTAGATCAAGTTTTATTTTACAAAACTAGTAGATGAGTTGCTGCTTTTCTCAGGAGTAAAAATACGTTTGACTAAATATCAGTAGTTTTTAGGGGTGTGCAGTGGGATTAGGTTTGGGAGCTGTTTTCCAGAAATCATTTATCCGAGAGTTGGGAAGCATGAATTGCTCAAATCTCTTGTAGTGGTCCTCAAATTATATTTTATTTTAGTGTGTGTGCACGCCCGAAGGAATTAGAAAGAAAAGTCTGGAAAGAAATGCTTCTGCTTTCCTCTTTCTTGTCTTCAGCTTAATTGTCTTTTTTCTTCCTTTACCTTGTGTGGTTTTAGTTTTCATCAAGTGTTTCAGCATATTTGCCTTACATCAGTATTACTTATTTTATACTTCTTGCTTAAAGTCTGCCTGTGAATCTGCTTCAAATGAGCAGGATGATGTAGGTGAAGTGGTTTAGCTCTAGGAATGAGAGACATATACCAAGGTTTTGTGCTGTCAGTTTCCTCCATTAGCTTATGCAAATCAACTTTGTACATCTTTGTATCACCATTTTCACACGCACTTCTCCCCAATTTGGTGAAGAAATGTAGTGCTACACCTTTTCAAATGCAATGATACATTTAAAGTGTCAAGATGTTAAAGTTGTTGATACAGTTAATTTTTTTTAACTTGAAAACTGGGACTTTTTTCACAGATGGATGTGTTCATAAAGAGTAGGCTGTCAGATAATGTTAATGAACTGATGCAAACTCGGTAGCAATATAACAAACGCTTTAAAAAATGTTGTGCTGTGTATTGACAGTTTTGCATGTCCTCCTTAGTGATAGCCAATAAATTTACTATTGAAAGCATACAGATTCTGAAAGCTTTCAGCATACTCTAATAATTCTTACAGATGTGAAGAAAGTTACAGAATCTAAGAATGGTAGGGGTTAAGCAATAGCCAGTGAATGCAAAATACTGCAACTCATGGGTGTAACATGTAAGGAGCTTTCACAGAAGTGGTATTCTGTAATCCTGGCACACTTAGGTTGGAAGGACTTGTGGGGTTGTTAGTGTTTGGAAGCCCAGTTAAGCTTTTAGTGCCAGATTCCCCCTGTGGATTTCCCCTAGTAATGGCTGGATAGGACCAACCCTAGGGCTTTTGTGGAACATCGCATTCCAAATTGAGCCTTTTAGTGATAAAGATAAGTCATTTGGCAATGCAAGACCTGAATTCTATGGTCATTCATGTTGCATTCTTTAGGCAAGAAGAATCGATGCAAATGCCTTAATATGGTGCTTACTCTGGATGATAGGTAGCATCCATGCAAGCCCATTGCAGCTGGTTTTATGTGTTGGTGTTTCTTTGAGGACACGCGCCAATGTACTGTATGACAATGTGAAGAGACTTTTTGAAAGTGGTATTGAAAAGCTCTATTTCTAGCAGATAATGAATCAGCAACAACTTATGATTAAATATTGTTGGGAAAATTGTACTTTCAGCCTGCCTGTGGTCTTACTTTGTTTTCATAAGTTTTTGAAGGAGTGGTTTAGAGGGAATAATGCATGAAAATGGATTTATAGAAGCTCAGAAGCCTTAATTGTACAGCAGCCTCCAATGCAACTCTTGTGCGTAAGTTAGTCTCATGCAATTTAATGAGTGTATTACGAGAGTACTGTCAATGTGTTGTTTTATGATGTGAATTCTTCTCCAATATATAAAATTAAGCCTCTAGAATATTAGATTTGGATATCCAGGCTACTGAAGCAGACTGCAGATTTTAAAAGCAGAACTGTAAGATGCTTATCCAAGGGTCTCTTCTAATTTTTATCTGTAGATCTGTAGAAGGGAATGGGGCATTTCTCTGCAGCCATTGGTTTCTTAACTTTTACACAGATATCCTGAAAGTTTTTCTGTTCTTTCATCTTTCTCAATGTAAATTCTTGTTGTTTTTTAGTCTATTTGTAACTCAAAAAATTGTGTATGAAATTGAGTTTTGTTGTTTTTTTAACTCTCTCTTGACTACTCCACCCCTCCCCAGGTTTATTTGCAAGCAAGTTTGTACTCTCATTTATGAAAGTTCTTTGTCCAGTTACGTGTACAGATTGGTCTTAAGACTGAAGTTTGTCATGACAGACATCTTGAATAGCTTCAATGTAGTGGCTAAATAGCACAGCATAGTTTCATTTTGAAAGCATAACTTGCATTACTGCCTCCAAAATAACCTCTAAAAGGCATAAATATGGGGGATGTCATTGTTGCTTTGGTTTATCTGACTATTTAAGCAAAGTCTTTTTGTGCTGAGTTTCATTTCTAAAATTGATTGGTTAGCACTTAAACTACCACAGTTTTGTAGTTGTGTGTTTTCAGCTAAGTGACTGTGTCAAAGCTTTGTTACTGTCCAACTAAACCATTTTACATTGTGATGAAGCAAAATATCAATGGATGTGCTCCTTGCCGATATCTGCGTTTGTGAAAGAGGCCATCATCTTGACACAGTCTTAGTTCTTTGTTTGTTCTCTCTGTCACCCCTGTGATCTGTTAAATAAGTTGTTACTTTGATGAATTACTTCTGAAAATGTAACTTTCATCTGTGTAAGGTGTAGGTCTTGCTCTTTGAAATTCGACATTTATAGGGAGACTCACAGGAACAGTATAACTAGCAGATGGAGGAAATGGTAACTGGAAGTGAGATCAGTGAGTTCTTCAGTGCAGCTGAATCTAGAAAAGGCTTTTGGTGTGCAGCTGGTGAGTGAAGTTTGAACTAATCGAAGCAGTTCTGCCAACAGCAGATTGAAGAGTATTCTCACAGACCTTTTTTGATGTCAGATCTTTGGGCATAAAAACCTCCTACTGGTGGTGAGTAGCTTGGAGCAGTTGCATCATTGACTGGCATGCTGGATTCACAAGAATATTTCCATCTGTTTTTGTGTTTAAGTGAGATCAGAAGAATGTGGTATGTTCTTGTGGAGACACAGTGGGACTTGAGGAAAGCATTGGAAACATGTTGACCCTTATAACTTAGGCTTTTATCAAATATCAAGTTTTTGCACCAAAGTGGAGTAGTAGCAATATTAGTAAATCAGTTTGTGGTGAATTTTTGTGATTTAGAGCATTTCAACAGAAGGTACAGTAAAAAGACTGTTTCCTTTAAAGCACTGTAAATTCTTCTCTTTTGGATTAAAAGCTACATGTAATGTTCAGAGTTCTCTGTAGGTGTTTAAAATGTGCTGCCAGGATTAGATTATTTCTCTCCCTTTCTTTGGTAATCTTGAATCTGTTCCATAATGTAAAGCTAGAACTGAACATCTACCCTTTCCATCTTCCGTTAAAAGAAGTTTGATTGGTCAGCATACCTACATAGAGTGTCAGTACCCTGACTCAAAATAAAAGCCATATGGTTCTTCTCAGCTGATGCATCCTGTGCCTTCTTACACTTGGGAAGCCAGACTCTGCAGAATAAGAACATTTACATAGTGGCTTTCCAAAGAAAACAGTCAAATTTGGTGTTAATCACTTTTGAATATACTTTGGTGGAAGAAACTGGTAAAATGGAATACAGGATACTCATAGTATCTGCTGATAGTAGTTCTGTTGGAATTGTCAATAAGACGACTGATTTTTAATGATTAGTCTCCTAGTTTAGGTGTTGTGGTTTCTTTCCTTTTTTTTTTAAGCACATCACAGTGATCTTTACTGTATTTTCATTGCAATAATCTTGAAAAATGTTCTAGGCATGTGTTTCATTGTACACTGCATTATTGTAATGGAAAAAGAAACTACTCTTTGAAGGGTTTAAAGCTTTACCACAAGCCAATACCAGTATTGCTCTGGGGTGTTATCCTTGTGGTATGGATTGGGAGGAGAAAGAGGACATGCGAAGCTGTTAAGTGACTTTATGGAGGCTGCTATAAGAATACTAATGCCTTCTAGATAGTATTGTGGTCTAGTAAATGGATGTGAATCTTTCACATCCACTACTTTGGTAACTTGTAAAAATGTTTTGATTCTCATCCTAGTCCTTTGTATGGTAACACAGGTCCTGTTTCCTTGTTTTCAAATCATGGCTTCTAAAGAGGAACATCTGTATTTATGTGGATATTGTTACTGAGAGAAGCAACAGAGTCCAGACTGAACACAGCTAGTAACGACTTAAGAGCCTTCACCCAGCTTAATAAGTAATACCACATTTGACTAAGATGTCTGAGCTCTAAAATGGTATCTTTAGAGTAACTTTTTAATATGAAGAGGAAAAAAAGACATTACTGGGCTAACCCAGGTGTAGCAATGTACAATCTTCTAACAGTTGGCTGTTCATCAGTGTGATGACATTGCATTAATTGCTACTTAATCGTACCTTCACTGGCACTGTCTTTTTAATTTGAAAAGCATAAAGAGCTGTAGTCCTTACATAGGCCTGTGTATCAAAATAGTAGTGAAGTCTGTCCCACCTCAGAATAGGTAGCTTTTGTCTAGCCTTTTATGCTGAATATTTGACAGTGTTATAATTTGTGTCCATTTCCCTTGATAGTGGCAGGGTGAAGGCTTAAAATTACAGTGTTTCATAAAGATCACGAAATGTAACTGTAGGTGTTCTCTCAGTATCTCTCTTTCTTGTGCTGCCTTCTGATATATAGGCTTGTGCGCTAATATATAGGCTAATTTTAATCAGGAAACAATTTAGCACGTTTTTTAACTTGTGGAATAATTTGGGATGGAAGACCTGGAAAAGATTTTTCAATTCTAATCGGAGAGTTTGTGAATCCAGCATGTTTTAAATTGGTGATGATTCTAAACCTTGCTGCTTGCCTGAGATCAGTGTTATCTAGTGGGCTAATACCTTGTCTCTCTATGAAGCACCAGAAAGGTAACAGAGTCACCAGAAGATCTGTGTCGTGTCTGCCCACACTATATGTCTGCCTTTCTCTTGACATGACAAGCAAGAAAGTTCTCAAGCATGACGTTAACAGGCTTTCAGCTTTAATACTGCTTAGAACTCATTAGCCCCGGGATGTTTATGTATGCGGTATCAGTACTTGTTTTCTGTATCCATATTTTATTGATGTCTGCATATACTGCAATTACATAGTTACAATGGCAGTGACTCTACCACTTTTAAACAGTGTTTGAATTCAGAATGCCAACTATATGGGTTGTTTGTAGGCATGACTACTGTAAGAGAAGTAGATTCTCTTACAAATTTACAGACTGCCATAGAAAATGTTGGAGGATGTAAAACTCTTTTTAAACTATGCTTTTGAAATTTTTAGAAATAAAGTACAAATAGACATTCTCCAATTTCATTTGAAGGAAAAATTCTACATCTAGGCTATCCAGGTACTCTGGTATTAAATATCAGTAATTATTAGTAAAATAATGGGCTGTTTGTGGATGAGTATACAACTTAATGCAGTGTATGAGTATGTTCTCATAAAGACCTGTCCTGTCATGTGGGTCATTTAGTTCAGTCCATTCTTGTTACAGGAAATACTCCTTTTGTAACCATGTCAAATTTTATCCTTACATTAATTAAATTGCTAGTTGCTGTTTTTTGTGATGAATTGTTGTAAAATCAGGTTCAGTGATGTCTCCTAGCCTCCAGCCAGGCTGACTGTGGGAGTCTTCTAGGAACCTGGTTTTGTGATAGTGTTTTCCTGTGGGTTTAATGTCTCTTCTGCCCAGCAGTTGCTACAGATACATGTGCCATCTCATAAAGACCTGTCCTGTCAGTCTGTCTTTTAACTAAGTTAGCTCTTTTCAGCTACTTTGTTTTTAGAATGAAAATATGGTGTCCATACAAGTTTCTACCAGTGCAAATACCTGGAGCCTGTGCAGAAGAGGGCCATGAGGATGATTAGAGGGCCGGACCACCTCTCCTACGAGGACAGACTGAGAGAGTTGGGGCTGTTCAGTCTGGAGAAGAGGAGGCTATGAGGTGACCTTATTGTGGCCTTTCAGTATCTGAACGGGTCCTACAGAAGGGCTTTTTAGGATATCAGGTAGTGGCAGGACTAGGGGCAATGGAGCAAAGCTGGAGATGGGTAGGTTTAGACTGGATGCGAGGAGGAAGTTCTTCACCATGAGAGTGGTGAGAGCCTAGAATGGGTTGCCCAGGGAGGTGGTGGAGGCCCCATCCTTGGAGGTGTTTAAGGCCGGGCTGGATGAGGCTCTGGCCAGTCTGATGTAGGGTGGGGTATCCCTGCCCATGGCAGGGGAGTTGGAACTGGATGATCCTGTGGTCCCTTCTAACCCTGACTGACTGTATGACTTGGTCTAGGTGATCCTGCTGTGGCAGGGGGGTTGGACTAGATGATCTTTCAGGGTCTCTTCCAATCTCTAATGATTCTATTATCTTCATATAAGGTCTCACCAGGACTTTATTGGAGTATCATTTATGCTTTTGTAGCTTTTCTAAGAATAACTGTCAGTTCAGTGACATTAGCAATCCTTACCTTAGAACTGGTTAACTGTCTTCTGTCTTTCTTCTGTTGGACAACTGCTTGGTTTAAGAATGTGTCGTTGGTAACAGTACTGTTATTAGTATCCATAAGATAATCTGTCTGTCTCTGCTCCTTTTACTTTCCACATCTGTGATCCAAAAATTCACAAATCTTTGAGTTATGCATTATTCCTCATGTAGAATGACTGAAATAAAACAAAGCTCTGCCACCAATTCCCTTACCCATATTCTCTTGTCTGCCTTATTCAGTTTTCCTCCTTTAATCTACTCATTATTGTAATATCTGTTGTCAGTGAACCTTATAATTACTAAAATAATTTTGTAATTATTGTCTTCATTGTCTCAATAAATTTCCTGTGTAATACCACGTTATAATGCAAGTAGATTAGGCTTACTTCATTTATATTTCCTATGAAATACTACTTTTTTTAATGGAGTTGTTTGGCACAATCTGTTACACATGATTTTCTGTCAACTCATTTGCCATTGACTTTGGTGTCTTTGATTCATGCTTTCCTTTAAAATTTGTCCAAATGCCAGGCATACAATTATTTTTCCCTTATCTTTAGTTCTGTGCTTGTCATTCTAACATCAAGTGATACCATCATGTATTTTGTACTGCTGCAAAAAAATCGCTGCTTTGGAACTTCTGAACTGATGAGGTAGTCCTGATTTTCTGTAGTCAGTGGGTGTGCTATCTTCAGCATTCACATTTTTAAACTTGTTTTTCCTTCACATGCTCTTTCAAACACAATTTCGGATGTTCTGTAGTGCTTTTTTATCTTCTTGTTGAATTAGTCACAGCTCATTCTCTTGCTGCCTCGGGGACTGTGTAGTGAGGGTAACTTCCACAGGTATTTTTGGAGAAGATTCCTTAAGTAATCTGTACAAATAACATTTTAAAAACGCTACATAAAATTAATCAGTATCTTCACTATATTATTGTAACTGTATAGTATATGTCTATATAAGGAAATGATACATCAAAACATCCTGATTATCCTTTATCCTTGGCTTGTTGCAGCCTGAGGCTATTCTGAAGTCCCTTTCCTGGATTGCTTATAAAATAAAGTATTTTGATCAGAGAAATACAGGATTCTAATAACTATTAATTGCTATTTTATTAATCATTCATAATACTTTCCTTGAATATTCCAGCTAGATGAGTACGTTTCTTAAGGATTGGCTTATCTAGTGGTAGAGCAGTGTTTGCCATCTCTTTATTACCTACCTTTTGGTATCACAGAAAATGACCATAGCACTAAGCTCTTTGGTCACACTGCCTGAGTACATTAGGCAAAACAAAACATGGGTTGTAAATAAAACATGAAAAATCTGTTTGCTGGCAAGATTGTTTCTTGTTCTGTTAAGCTTGCAAAGCCTTTAAACCCCAAACTTGGGTGTGTATCTTTGTATTCAGCTAGGGAAAGGTGCTTCTAGCTATTGCCATTTTGAGAAGGTGGGTTTTTTATGCCAGTCAAATGTCTTGGTCATGCAATCTTTGAGTTATTTCTGAGGGAAACAATGGTACTTATTTTTCATTTCCCTCATGCCTTTATACTATTCTCCAAATTAGTTTCACAGAAAACTTTCCCAATAAATTCATTGTTTCTAATGCACTATATTAGTTTCTGATCTAAACTTGAAAGTGTAAGAGTTACAGAGATCCTTCAGAATTAAACTTACTGTTAGCACTATTTGTTCTGTGTTTGTCTGTACTTTTCTTAAAATTATTTTTTAAAAAATCCATCATGCTATAAACCAAATCTTCATTAAGTTTACTTTTGCTTCTGAAGAGACAGTGTTTGATCCTGGTAAGTTTATTTAACTCTTAGACTTTTATTTTGGCTATTATATCATGGGAGAGGAGGATTTGCCATCACAAAAAAATGGGTACTTTGTGTAAATGTTAACATTGCTCTTTGACTGAACCCTCCATTTCTTAAAAAGATTAAATAAAGGGTGTGAGTACCAAGGTAGCAAAAAATAATGCTCCATGCTTTTTGTGTTGGAGAAAGGAAGAATTGGCTTTCCATCTCCATTGCTTGTGGGTCTGGAGAATTAACATGGTGCTCTGATGTGCTTTCAGAAGTATTAGTTAGGAAACAGAAAGATGCTGATTTGACTCTGGTCTGTTACCATGATTTTTCAGTTTAGAGATGCAAAATCATGCTTAAACAGCTGTTTGATGAGGCCATCGTATCAGTGAGGCAATTGTCTTCTGACCAGAAAGTTGAACAAAGGAATTTGCAAGATTCAACCGCAATGCGGGGAGCTGATCCGCACTGGATCTTAAACCCATTTAGACTGAAGCTGCTGCAGAGCACTGTAGCTCATTTATAAACAATGCAGGAAGACTAGCTGTAAGAATCGGATACTTTAATCTTTTGCGAGTTAGACTGTCTCCACTGAATATTATTCTTGAATTGTGGATTTCACAAAAAACTAATTTAGCTATAACCTAATTCAGGAAGCTTGCTGACATGGGAGGCTTTACTGGTAAAACTTGACCATCTGTCAACTTACTGCTTTGAGACTTTAGTTTAGAAACTAGTTCTAGCTCTCTGTGGGGTGTTCAGATATGGACAGAAGTCACACGTGAACACAAGAAAATTTCATATGTATCCTGTTCCAGGAATTGTCCTGAAATTAATGCACATTATCTGAAAATCAGTTAAGCTGAAACAATTTGACTTAGTAAGACTATCACACAGTTGTTGTAGGTTGGAAAGGACCGTTAAATCCAAGTATTAACCCAGCACTGCCAGATCACCAGTGAACTATGTCCTTCAGCACCACATCTACAGTTTTTTAAATACCTTCAGGGATGAGGACTCCGCCACTACTCTGGGCAGCCTGTTCCGGGGCTTGACACTCCTTTCAGTGAGGAAATTTTTCCTAGTATCCAACCTAAACCTTACCCTGGTGCAACCTGAGGCTATTTCCTTTTTTCCTATTGCTTATTACTAGTGAGAAGAGACCAACCCCCACCTTGCTCTAGCTTCCTTTCAGGTAGTTGTGTGAGCCTTCTTTTCTGCAGATTAAACACCCCCAGTTTCTTCAGTTGCTTTTCATAAAACTTGTGCTCTAGGTCCTTCACCATATTCATTGCCCTTCTTTAGACACAATCCAGCACCATATTGTCTTTCTTGTAATAAGTGGCTTCATGGAGAATTTAAGAGCATTTATGAAAACAATATAAAATTATTAGATTATCCACCTTTTACTGTACTCTTGTAATGTTTTTTAATAATGACACCTTTTAAAACAGCATTGTAGTTTGTAGGTACCGACCTTAGTGAACAGTCTTTCTTTGACATGAATTTATGTCACAATACACAGACTATATTGATTTCTAGAATTTGGTAACTTGGCTTAAAATAACTCCATGTCACTGTTTTATTGGTGTTTAAAACAGAGATCTGAGACAAAAAGCTCCCAAAGGTATGGCAAGGAGAGGTTTTTTGCATATCTCATTACAATGTGTAAATGAACTTGGAGGAAGAAACAGTTCAGCCCTAGAGTAAGTTAAAATAGTAATTTTCTTGTTGGATTCAGCAAAGCAGAATGTCACTGCTGGCCTTGTTGAGATACTCAAATGGTTGATGACCATCTAGTCCAGGGGTCCTCAAACTTTTTAAACAGGGGGCCAGCTCACTGTCCCTCAGACAGTGTCGGGGCTAGGCTATAGGTTGTGCTGCCTGGCTTGTCCTGCATGGGAGCTGGAGGGAGGGTGAGAGACACGGGGGAGCCGCCCACCTCGCTGATGCCACCGCCCCCCTCCTCAGCCCTGCCTCGCAGTAGGCAGGAAGTCATCTGCGGCTGCTCTGTTTCCGGCCCCCCCAACCCCGGGGTGAGGGGTGTAAATACCGGTGGGCCACATTGGAGACCCTGGGAGGCCATATCCGGCCCACAGACTGGGGTTTGAGGACATTGTTGAAAAGCCAAATGAAGGTACTTATGTTTGTTCTGAACTTCTAGCAGTGTATTGACGTCTCATAGTTGAAAGTTTTAAATTAACAAAAACCATGAGAAGTCTTGCTCCCCTTGCTTTTAGAGTGCAATAGTGGACTCTCTAGACTGCACATAAGGCACGAATTTTGCCACGTGTAAAACACTGTGAATCTGCGTGGTGGATAAAGCATGTCCAGTTCTTCTCAGTATGGTCCTTCATAATTGCCAAGATTTGTTCCTGTCCTTCTGGAATTATTGTTAGATTGGTACAAGGAGGATCTTATACAGAAAATGAGTTTTAGCTTTGGTGTAGAGCAACTATTCTTATAGACTGTAACATAATTTTACGCAGAATAGCTTTGTTTCTTTACGCTAGATCTGAGCCTTTTTTTGTTCAGACAAGTGATATTGCTCTGCATATCATGTTAAAGCAATAAAGACTGCATGTTTAGAATTCTAATAAATATTCTAGACAAGGTATATAGTGTTTCCATTTGTGATGATGAAATAAGGTTATTGCTTTTATAAATCTCACTATTCATATGTACATATGTATAATTCAACCAGGAGTCTTAAGATCTTTGCGTATTACTGCCTGCTCATTATTCAGAAAGTCTTGTTACAGTCTCCTGTTGCCCTAGCAACATTCTGAAAATTAGTGTTGCATCTATGAAAAAGCTGTTGTATATCTAGCAAAGCCCACTATGCAATCTGTATTATTGCAGGATGCATTTCAAGTGGTGACTTCAGATCCCAGCCCTAATTGGGGGGGGGGGTATTAATTGAAAATGGCTTGGGGGTTTTGTTGTTTGTTTGTTGGGTTTTTTTTACATTAATCATAGATACTTGATATGATGCTGATTTTCCTTCAAGTCCCTTGAGGGTCTGATAGTACCATTATCTTAGTAGAGATGCTTGACTATACAGATGTGCAAGAAATTAAAAGGCACATGTTGACTTCTGGTGTGCTCCCTCCTTTTTTTAACACCACCTGTTGACTTTTTACATGAGAAGTCAGATCTTGTTTAGCCTTCAACACCTTGGGATTTAAAAAGATCTTTCTTTGTGCTTAAAAAGTTGACATTAGCCAAATAGTGAGGTGCAGGTAGGAGTAGTCTTAACACAGTCCTTGAAACCGCTGATGCCACAGCTAATAGAAGTCTCTCACAAATTCAGCACTTGCTGTTTCAGCTTTTAGCATACTTAATTCACAAGATATACCAAGACTGTTTACTTTTTGAACAAAAGCAAAGAGTAAAGCTGATAATCTATGTGTTTTTCAAGAGAGGAAAAATAAATTGAAAAACAACTTGACAAATAACCAACTTCTCCAATCTTCTCCACCATCACAAATCAAGATAAAAGCTCTAAAACTTTTCCTAGTCCCTTTTTTATACAGGTTTCAGGTCTTCATTTCCTGTTGTATTGGCATTTAGTTTGGCTTCTGCCTTGGTGGAAGGAAAACAGACCTGTTCTGAGAAAATGTGTCACTCTTGTCTTGACGTGTTGATTTTTCAGAGTCTGAGTTCTGGAGAGTAATAATGACTGCTGCTGATTTTGCTGCTGATTTTGTTCAGACTCTCATATATCCCCTTTGGTTTAAGTTAATGCATTCCTTGGTCTTTTGTCTTAGAAGTACTTGAGGATTGGAATTGATGAAATGTTTTGTGATTTCTTAGGGGTTGTCTTTGAGCTTGCTTCATGACATGACAGCGTGTTGGCAGACATTACTACCAGTCTGCAAATGTTTTAAGAGTGTACAGAATTGCGGAGAGAGAACAGAGAACAAAAGGGTGTCTGACAAATTACAGTCTTTCCAAAAGACTAGAGTAATACTGTTACTTTCAAGAATCAGTGTGTGCTAATAGTGATTTTAAGGGCGTTTAATCTAGGCACCTGGAAACTGCTGATCTAGTAAGTTGTAAGTTATGGGGAAGTACAAGAACCAATTGAAAGGAGTGAGAAATGTGGGATTACAACTGAACTGCTTATCATTTTTCTAGCTTTCCATGTCTTTTCTTACTTTTAGGCATCTGGCGCTGAAGCCCTGTTCCCATGTTCATAGTTTAGAGTTCTTTGGGATGATAAGACCATTTGTTTTGCTATCCAAACATCAGAGAAGTTTATTGTTTGAGGTTTTGTTATTTCTGGTATAGGTGTTATTATTTGGGAGTTTCTATTTCAGCTTTCCCTTTGTAGAAAATGACCCTGGTTTAGTGTAAATAGTTTCTTACAGTTCTCTGTTCTCATCTTTGTTCACAAAACTACTGGCCTTGTGAGCTTTTGCTAGAATAGACAAAAACTTAGCTTTGCTGGTTGCTTGATAGTGTTTTTTTCCCACAAAAAGGTGATTTCATGCCCCCTCAACTTTCCCCTCTCCTCCCTGGTGTGACACTATATGAATTGCTTATGGGTTTTGGACAGTGTTGCTTCAATATCAGTGTAATCTAAAGAATGAATATTTGTATATTTACATACATTTGGAGAAGAGGTTTTATTATGAAAAAGTTTGGCAAGGAAAAAAGGAAAACTATCCAGTGAGACAACACACATTTGTTCTGATTTACTTAAAGCAAGTACTATGATCTTAAAAAGTTTCTGTTCAGCATCTGAGACCTTGAAGTGCCTGGCCCATTGTGTCAGCCCACTTACAGGGAAGATCAGATGAAATTTATCAGGGATGTTATTTTTTTTGTTCACTCTGTTGCATTTTCATTAACAAAACCAATACACAGTGAACTTCATGTGGCTGAGAGGTTTTTGCTTTCAGGCAGTTAGAATAACCTTATATTTGTAGCTGCGAGTGAGTAGCTTGATTTTCTGCTTAGCTAATGCCTGACATTTCAATGGGCCTGTGTATGAAAGCAGAATGTCTGGAAGTCTGAACTTAAACTGCAGTTAGGAAAAACTCAAAACTAGACATGTTAGGTTCATTACGTTTGCATGAATTTGTCATTTTGAAAGTACAATTACAATTTCTTGAATTTTTTTCTTTTATTAACAATGGAGCTGGTCAGATGATGATTTTGGAGCAAGTGTCAATGTCTTGAAAGGGTTACAGACCTGGTTTTTTGAAATTACTTAAATGAGAATGTTCAGAATATAGATAGTTGGTAGTGGAAGACAGAGATACCAGTAATAAAACATGATTTATCTGATAAGGCGAACCCATCTTCAGTCTGACTTTGTGATATATTTACTTCTTTGTTTAGTATGAGGCATTTTTTAGTTGTTGGCTTAAACTGCAAAAGCCATACTCTTAGTTTATTAGCTACCACTGTTTTCTCTAGATCTTAAAAATTAGTCTGAGTGTAATTTGAGTGGTTTAAGAGAGGAAGAATTGAACAGAATATATCTTCCAGCTGCTTCTTTACTGGTCCCAGAGGCATTGCTTCCATGTTCTTAGTGATACCTTTTATTAACCTTGAAAGATTTTATTAACCTTGAAAAACCTTGTTAGTTTGGTTTTTTTCTTTTAAAAATCTGGTTGTTATTTATTTAGTTAGAATTTTTCTACTCACCTTAATACCAGAAGGTTATTTGTACCCAGAGATACTGTTGATATTTTTCTAGTAGGTTGTTAAAATGATTATGTGAGTACTTGTAAAGAGTGTTTTAGTTTTGAATTCTATGAATGCTAGAAATATTAGTTTGTTTTTATACTCTTACTCTAGATTTTTTTAGTTAACAGCTAGTATCTGTTGTCTAGAAGGCATTTAAAATGTAATTGCACTTAGTCTGTTGTTTTGTACAGTTAGTGTTTTGGAACTGTTTAAATGTAGAGCTTCAGCATAAAGTTTACTGTATTTAGACCTGGACAACACTTTGTCGTTGTCTAGTAACCATAGCTAATTGGTGATCAGTTTCTAAACAGCAGCGAAATTGTTTCATTTATACTAGTAAAAATGAGGATATATTTAACTTCTTGAAATAAAAATAAAACCACAGAGAATGATGTTTAATTCAGCCTCATCACTGCACTGTCTAATCTGTGCTTATGCTGCAAAGGAATGAAATTGGCGTGCTTGAGGTTTTGTGTTTTCTTGAAAATTGGGGATTTTACAGGGAGATTATATAGCCTAAACACAGCATAGCTATTTGTGACTAGTCTGGAGTTATGCGATTTCTCTCAAGTTAAAGATATTTCTGTCCAATCAAATTAAGACTGATTAGCAGTTCAGAAGAGACAAACTTGGAATCTGAAGTTGGTGAAACTCAGTGTGATGAGAAGGTGACTTTGTGTGATACTTGTGTGAAGTTCATGTTGGTAGGCAAAACTGTACTTACACTGTTAAGTGTCTCCCTTTCTTGTGCAACTGAAAAAAAGCTGCTGCCTTTTGTTTAAGTTTATTTATAAACTGTATTTTGAAATTGCAATGGTTTATGTAAATAGCCCATTTCGTCTTTCTTAAGCTTTTGATTTCTGGAGCTTTTTATTAAATGTCTTTTGGTTGGTCCAGAGGCTTGCTTTGTAGCTTGTCCTTTGAGTCTTCAGAGATCTAATTTTCTTTTTCTTGTTCTTTCTTCTGGAAGGAAAGGCTGTTGTTAGAGCATTTAAGTTTGTTAGCTGCATACTTCCTCTTCTAGGAGTTTGTGTCCTGTGTTTTTTGCTATGAAAATGTAGAGGCCTGTGAGTTGAGGCCTGAGAAGGAACTTCTTCACAGTGGGGGTGACAGAGCACTGGAACAGGCTGCCCAGGGGGTTGTGGAGTCTCCTTCACTGGAGACGTTTAAAACCCGCCTGGGTGTGTTCCTGTGTGACTTGGTCTAGGTGATCCTGCTGTGTCAGGGAGATTGGACTAGATGATCTTTCAAGGTCCCTTCCAATCCCTAATGATTCTTTGATTCTTTGTTATTTTCAGAGAATGTGGGGCCCTTGTCCCGCAAGGTAAATGCATTGATTCGTATTTTCCAGGTACATCCTATGCAACAGAGCATGTTTGGTTTCTTTAAGTCAGTTTGGATTATTGCCTGTTTGAGATGTAAGAAATACTTAGTTCAGGGCAGTCCATATTCTGAGTGAGATAATGGTTTGGGGGCAAGTGATAATGCACTTTGGCTGCTTACAGATCTGTGTAATTCTGATACAAGTTTTTTTTAAAAGTGAAGATATTATTTGCCATGAGCACTTATTGGTGTTGAGGTTTTCAGTACAGCTATCATAGAGGGTACCATGGAAGGCGGTTTTGAGGTTGTTGTGGCTGTGTTGCTTATCTTCACTTTTTTCCTCAAACCTAAAGAATCCTTGTTTAGCAAGCATCTGATTGCTTTCTCTTGAGTATCTGTCTTGTATGGTTGATATGTGGTATTACAATGACATTGAAATGTAATGGAAACTTTGTGCATCTGTTTCTGAGCTTATAATGCCTTATCTGTTAGATATTATTTCAGCAAATGTAATTGTGTGTGCTTGATAATAGAGATATAATTTAGTGTATTCAAAGTTGAATCATAGAATCATAGTATCATTGGGGATTGGAAGGGACCTCAAAAGATCATCTAGTCCAATCCCCCTGCCACAGCAGGATCACCTAGACCAAGTCGCACAGGAACATATCCAGGCGGGTCTTAAACAGTTAAAATGTGAAATCTTTAGCTTTTGTACTTTTGTAGTTGAAGATCAACTAAGTCAGGATTGCTATTTTGATTGTAGAATAGGCCTGGCAGCTCAGACTCCGGTTTCCAGAAGTTTTTACTTATCTTAAACATACTAATTCTGTGTCTTGTCTCAATTTAGAAAGATGGTAAAGCATTATTTTTATGACACCAAATTATTTTCCTGTTTACTATAATCTAATGTATTATTCCTGTGCTCATTTACACACAGTTGCATTTGGCATAATCCTTGTCTAACGGAAATTGTAGACCTGTAGCCACATCATCAAATGAGCATTTATACAGTATGATTCCAAGGCAGGAATATTTCAGGTAACTACTGTTTCCTGTCAAAATCCTTGTTTCCTTTTTAATGTTAAACACAGAACCCCTGAAGACTATGAAGTTAAAAATATTTAACTAATAATATGAAATTGGAAATTACTTCTTACATTTTAAGGGAAAAATTATTGCTATACTTAGGCATTTGGTGTGTTTTTTGTGGTTTAAGTGTGGTGGTTGTAAAGAAACCTTAAATTGCCTCAGTTTGTTACTTCCACTCACTTCAACAGTCTTTTTGTGCTTCCCATTTCAGAAGTGAAATCTATCACTAAACCCCACACCTTCCTGCACCAGTTTATATAAAACAGCAGAAGCTAAAAGGAAGATAACAAGGAAGAAAAGTACAACAGATTGCACAGACTTCAGTAGTAGAGGCTTAAATCCACTCTCACTATAACCATGAAGTGGAAGAGATCCTAAATCTTTGTAGTTTGTGCTTCCTTAACAGAGGTGTTAACACCTCCCTCCACCCAAAACCAGAATGTGCGTATCTCCCCATTTTGTATTAGTTTGTATTGATAACATAATAGAGGCAAAAAGAGTCATTTTATTCCAAAGGGAATGTGGTAATGATGGTAGTTAACAGACTTAACTGGCTATGGCTGAAAAACGCAAATATTTTAGATGTCTGTTGGTTGGTTGACTTTATTTTTAAGTCTGTTTTTAGTTACCAGTTGTACTCAACAAATTATCATTTACAGAGCCCAGCCACACTGAAATGGAAACTCTGAAGTGTTAAGATGAAGTTTATTCCATAGTTCTGATGCACATTTGAGAGGAGCCTGTAGTGCTAGTGCTGTATTGTAGTGTATTCCTGCCTGCTTTGTTCTTGGTTTACAACTTTCCCTTTCTCAAAATTTTTTTTCATAGCATTCTTTGCTCTCCAATTAGACACGTGGTCTAACATTTTTACAAGACAGAAAGCTATTAGATATTCCTTCTACTGGAAATAATGAGACACTGAACTCCTGGAAAGGAGGAATGTTATCTAATAGAATTTGGACAGCTGGAAAGCAGGTATTATGGGAAAGTGCCTTATGGAATTCACTGGAGATGTTTGGTTTTTTTAAGCCCCTGTGGATGGGTAATCTTCTGCTTAAGGGGGGAAAGCATAATGACTGCAGTTCCCTTTTTAATTCATCAGTTAGAGCAGACCAATAAATTTGCAGGAGGACAGAAAAAGGCTTGGCTTTGCTTAAGAGAAAGAAAGTAAACCCATACCAGTGTACTTTCCCCTTTAGGGGGATAGTTTCTAGGATAGGAGCTACAGAAGCTAATAAAAGCCCAAAAGTACTAATATTTGTGCTCACAACTCTTTGTAATTTGAGGCTGTACAAGTTTTTGTAAAATAAAAATTTTCAAAGGAGCAGTGTAGAGTGTAACAGTAGTTCATTTGCACGCTTTTTTTCTTTTGGGTAATGCTTTATTTCCCATTCAGGGTTAGCTGCACGCTGTTGCTGATTTTGGTAATTAAAAAATTACTCCCAGGTTCTCTGCTGTGATGTATATGAATGCCAAATTTGACTACAACAGTAGCTAAAAGTGTTGTCTGCATACCTGCAGGCAGAGCCTGGGGTAGGACAGGAATAGCTGGCCTGTGTACTGATGTAAGTATGTAACTGTTGAGGGTTAACCAGCATGTACATGGAAACCGCTGTGCACAAGGTAAAATACACCAGATACTTCTCTGTTCAGTTAAAGGAAAAAGGCTTACATTTCTTTTAGTACGGTCTTGCTGGTTGGGCATGACAGCCAAGATGCAAGGAGAGTGTGCCGCTGCTACTTGCAGTGAGTAAAATAGGTAGCTTTAAAGATGGAGCACAGAGGTATCGGATCAAGATTTAGATGAGACGCAGATTGTTGCAGTCTCAATGCCAAAATACATATTTATGTATTTTTTTTGTATTTATAAAAATGTATTTTGATATTGAGACCACTGAAGTCTGACAAGTCTAAATCTTCCTGTGATTGTTTTTTATTATTTATAATTTACTCTGCTGTAATACAGAAATGTGTTTATATTACTTTGTAATACAGAAATGTGTTTATATAGGCATATGTTTATTAGTTTTTACTTTCTCACTTAAAATATAGAATTCCAATCTTTTGTTGATCAGGAGTTACAGCCTCCTAAGATCTGACTTCCCCTTTCTTGAGCCCCCAGATTGAAAAAATACTGCTCCATTTATCTTCCAACTTCTCTTGGTATGCAGGATTCTTCAGAGTGGTTGCTACAGAAGTACAGAAGGGGGATCATCATTGTGTAGCATGACTACAGTGCTCAGCAGTGCTGCAGAGGCAGTGACAGCAGTTTCTCGTAAGTAAGAAAATTACAGACTGCTGATCTCAGTAAAGCTTTTGGAAGTATGAGAATCAGTATGTCCATACCTGGGTTTTTATACCTCTCTTTTCTGAAAATATTTTTCTTCCTTATTGGATAGCAGTTTATGTGCCAATCCTTAAAACTGTCTTGGCATTGATAGCTCTGATGCCAACTGCATTTATCTGCTGGTACTGTGAACTTACCAGATATTGTCTTCGTTATACCAAATGGAAAAAAATGAAAAATATTTTTGAAAAGAAATAAATTCACAAACACTTTTGAGTCCTACTTCCCTGTCAGAACAAAATTTCTTTAGTGTGGTATAAACTATCATTTTGAGAGTAGTCTGACTGTTAAAGTGATTAAAATCTGTGCAGCCATTTTATAGCACATTGACAGCTTCAGAAGGCCTTTGCATCGTCAGTTGCTTGTGCATGGCTAATGAGGAGCTCGATACAGGCTTTGCGCATTTAGGTGGCATTTTGGAAGCAGTGTGTGGTGACTGGCTGGGTGTCACTGACAGCAGAGCACCCAGCTGTTGGTTTTCTATTGTCTCAGAGGCTTCAGGAAGTATAGTTTGAGCAAACTGCTTCAGCACAGACCTATGAGTGCTCAGCTCTGCGTGTGTGCAGCGCGTAGAGCCTTGTCAGAGATACTATGGAAAGCACGTCTTCAGTAACTGCGTAATGAAGCAAAATGCCAATATGATGCAGGTATGTGAGTTCTGAAATAGGGTATTTAAACACTGTCTGAAAGAATAAAATTAAAATGTCTGTAGACAAATGGCAATTTGTTTGATTTGTTTTTCCCCACAAAAGCTATTTAAGGCCTGATCAAAAAACAGCATCCCTAAATCTCCCTTTTATTTAAACCTTGACTTTAAAAAGTGTCTTGCTTCTATAATCTGATTTAATAATGCTGTTTTTGCTATTTTTTATTTATTGGATAATCTTACTTGTTCAGGAATTGGCAAAGCATTGTAAATATTTCTCTTAAGACAACTTCCCTAGGCAGCAAAAATGAGGGAGATGTTTCTTTTTTTTTCTGAAAGGTTACTATTACCTCCATTCTAATTATAATTAAGACTATAGTTTTTCCATGAAGATAAGTTTTGAACTGAAATAGAGATTTCAAATCAAATAGCAACAGTGTTTAGAGTAGGTTACATAAAAATGTTTTTCCTATGCAGCATGTTGATGACTTACGTCTTTTACATATTTTTTGGAATCACAAGTAATGTGGTTGGCAATTAAAAATCATGACACTTGATTCCACAAAGAATAGTGCTCATTAAAATTTTCTTTGTAATTTCTGCACTATTAAAGCCGACATCAGGAATGCTATGGCTTTGTTATAAACTGAGCAAAAAAAAAAAAAAAGTCACTGCTAAAAAATTAGGTTTTGTTAAGTAGACAGTTTTTAAATTGATTTTGTTACATAGTATTTATAGTCAACAGATTTTCAAGACATCAAGTGATATATGTGATACGTGTGATGTGGTATTTTGTGAAGCTATGGAAGCAAATTCTGGAATGCTGTTTTCTAAATGAAATGTAGTATATTTTAAGAAAGCTTCTGTTGGAAGGATATCTGCTGAAAATAGTCACAGACAATGCTTCAGTTTAGTTAAAATAACTGGAGGGAAAAAAAATCATTCTGACTATTTTGAGGTTTTAATTTGCTCCTGTATCATCTGAGGACATGTACATGATATGTGCTGTATTTGATGTTATGTGATTTCTGAAAATACTGTATTATATGTTTTCTGTTAAGTGTTTTGAATAGCAGGATAGGTTTTTACTGTGTCTGAACTGAAAGTGTTTGTATTCTTGCTTTTATCATGTTCCTTAATACGTGAATACTTCTAAACTGAGCTGAAGAGACTCTTGAAAATACCTTTTTGTTGATTTTCAGTTTCGCAGTGTTAAAAGTCTTTAACTTTTGATTATTTTTTTTTGTAAGGCCATGCTTATACCTTATTTTGCTATGAAAGTTCTAGGACGTTCAATAAGCATTGATAACAGTATAAAGGGAAAACCAGTTACTTTCAGAAACTAGTAATTTTATTTCCGATGGACACAGGAAAAGCATATTGTGATTTTTCCATTTCATTTGAAGGGCTTGGCGTGCAATGTAACATAAAGATAGAAAGGGGAGCATTGGGGATTGCTTGAAAGACAAAAATAAGGCTTGAAGTTGGGGGAGTGTGCTGGTGTGAGAGTTTTGCAATCAGAACCACATGTACATCTGCCATAGAGCTCCCAGTATGGAAATGGCTTAAGACACAGGTGTATTTCTGCTGTCAGTAAAGTTTCTCTGAATGAAGTGAGCCAAGCCAACGAAATCTTATGGCAGCGTAGTTGCTTCTGCAGAGCTTTTGCTGGTACAGGGATGTCATGTGAGAAGGCATTTTTTCACCTCTCAAGCAACAGAACTATACTAGCAGAAACGAAAGATTTGTCATCTTGTATTTTATAAATAGTCCTTTCTTCATGCCTTTAGACATGTATATTCATAGAGGGAGCGGGGACTTAGCTTTTCAATGTCCTTTTCACTAACTTAGTGCTTCGTTAATGTTTTTGAAGGGTTAGTGTTAAAATGGCTTTTGTCTACCAAAGTACCCTGTGTCAATGCTTGCCAGTGAGATGATACAAAAAGTAGTTCTTAGTCTTGGGAGTCTGTTTCAGAAAGCCTGAGGGTAGGTGTCAGTTTTTGTTCCCGATATGTAGCACTGTTCCTGTGCAAATAATACAGTCTTGGTAACCTGTACCTATCCAAAATATGCGTAGGTTTGAAGTAATTCTTGACATGAATGATTTGGTGAATCTTGTTGCTATGCTTTAAGACAGTGTCTGTAAATCCCTTATGATTCTATGATCTGTCAAGGCTATTGACTTTGCACCAAAGTCAGTGAATGGGAAGGTAGGATTATAGTGTCTGGGTTACACAAGCATGAAGTTCTATACCTTGGTGTATGTAGTCACTGAAGGTCTGTGTGAGCTTGTAGACAAGGTTGTATTTGAGGTGTAATCAAATTCTCGTATGCCAATTCCTGCTGTTCTGGTAATACCTCTGGTAGAGGGACAGGATGATAACTGTCCTGTTGCAAAGAACAGATTACTTTGTGTAGCCAGTACAGTAAAATGAGCTAGAGCATCCCTATGAAGGCCTTGTATCAGGTTCACAAGTGTGGGAGTTTCCTTCTGTCCTCTAAATTTACTTTGGAAGGACTTTTCTCAAGAAAGCTTGCAAATGTCTTCTACTAAAATTGATGCGATTTCTGCCCAGTTAATTTTTTTTTTATGATGTCTACACTCGGAGGTGGTAGAACATAACTTCTATAGACAGTGGGGTTCTTTCAGTCCTTAATTAATTTTGGAAGACATAGAGTAACTGTTCATTACATTTTTGTGGTCTGATTTATCATTGTACTATTTCTTTGAAAATCTGATTACTAAATAGCTTAGCAAATTGAATGAAATAAAAAGTAACTGCTAATGCAGCAAGTAGCATTCATTTGTTAACTGATGAATATGTAACTTAAACCCATGTAGATGGTGTAGTTGGGAAACACATAAATCTAAGTCAATGCAGCATGGATTCATTTGTACTGTGTTTTCTAGTATATGCACATAAACAAGGCTAGGGAGTATTTTTTTTTAATTCATGCTTCAAAAATTGACAATTTGTCATTTAAATACTGTTATTATTAAGATCAGACATGCATGATACGGTAGGGAGGCCAGAATTCCGTGCTTTCCAGTTAGTCATTTAGTAGGTCTCACACTTCAAACACCAGAAAACATGCAGAAAGCATCTGCACAGTTGTGTGTGTTGGGTCTTTTTAGAAAAAAGAACAGCTGCCTCTGTATAATTACAGTTTCTGTCTTGTATAGTTGTACAGAGAAGACCTTAAAATCAGTTGTTACATCTTTGTAAAAGCTCTGTGGTAAGTTTAAAAGTCTTTGAATCCCAAGGCTACAGAGGTAAGTAAAAGGAGCGCTAACAGAGGTGAGGGAAGCTGTGGTTGCAGGCCCTGGCTTTTGGCTCTTGGAGTATCTGTGAGCATAGCTTGCCCTGTGGCAGAATTGTTGCTTCCTATGGTAACCTCCCATACTTTCTAGTTCAGGATTTTGAAGTTTGTGTGTGGTTTTGATTTTGTTCTTCTCCTCTCCTTTATCACCTGAGGTGGTTTCCTCCAGTCTTTTTGCCCACCCCCCCACAAGGGAAGTTTCCCAGAAGGGACTGTTCCCAATATAGGTGTCTATCAGATTGCCCATCTATTTTCTCAAGATACATCCACAGGCTCTCAATTAATATGCAGTTTCTCTCCCATAAAAGCCAGTATTAACCTACACCTTCAGATAATTTTAATGAGACTGGTGCTGTTGAAGAATGGCCTTATTTGACTGCTGGGGCAGAGCTGATACAAAAGTTGCCACTGCAAGAAGAGGAAGGTACAGCTGTTTTTCTGTCTTTTGGGTGCTCGAAAACTTCCTGTGCATGGCCAGAGCTCAGTGGCCCTGGGGCAAAAAGAAGTCCTAGCAAAAGAGCTTTGCAGTTCTCAAACACTAGTTGAATTGCACCATAGAAAATCTCAGCAAGCACCAGAGCTGATGCAAAGGTGGAGGTGGTACCACACTTCGAGATAACGGGATAGAGGCTATGGTGAGAAGTAAAAGACAACCTTCCCCTTTCTGACAGCACTGGATTCTTGTTGATTTAACTGTGTGAGGCATCAGTCTAACCTGCCAAAATTGTCACTGAGAAATATGTGTTGCTGGTAGTCCTCAGGAGCCAAGTAGAAGCTGGATGTGGTAATTCCCTTGATTATAGTCACAGATTTTCTTTTTTTTTTGCTCTAAGAATGAGTTGATTTTTGATAACCTTCTGCTTAAGGTATAGGTGTTTTCCCCTTTATCCTGACAAAGAGATGTGAGTTTTGTTAGTGTGTTTGGTTGCTTATGAGAATCTGTGTTTGTTCAAATCACAGGAACCCTGAGGTTTTTATGCTAATATAAATACATTTATATTGTGTTTAAATGTTTTCTAAAATAATTGAGGTGAAAAATAGCTGGGACAACTCTTGTAGCCAGTCTTTTGTATATGAGTCTTCAAAGATCTTTTTGTCTGGGGGAGGTCCTGACCTTTCTCAGAATTAAAAAAACCCCTGCCTAGCACGTGTATATCCAAGGCAGGCTTGTGTTAGTGTTGTGCTAGGAGTAAGGCAAGGCTGTTCCTAGAGACCTTGCTCTGTTCAACACAACTTAAATTCTACTTAAACTGTGGGGGGAGTTGTTGGATCTGCTATGTAAGTTGTGGTAACAGGCCAGTGTTTGTTGTTTGGGTTGTTTGTTTCAGTGCAGCTACTTCTGTAACAGAGTTTTTTAAATAATCCAGATCCTATACCAAACTGAAATTGTCCATAAGAACAGATGAATTTGTAGGTTCCCTTGAAGGTAGACAGCATAGCTTCTGATGAAGACAGTAGTAGTCTAGTTTTCTTGTAGGAAAGGTAATTGTTGTTTGGTTCAGAGCATCTTTTATGCATTTTTCCCCTTCCTGATTGTCTTCCCTAGAGAGAAACTATCCTTGTAGTCCTGGTTCAAACAGAATTGGAAGTGAGTAAACTCAAGATTGATTCTTCTGAGTGTAATGGAATACAGCATAAATAATATGGAAAAGAATGTACCACTGTGATTCCTTGGGTAGAGGGGGTATGATGGTGCATGGATAAAGTCTGAATTAGAGGAATCTCAGCTCTGAGTGCTAGGAGAACTGAGAGGAAATTTATCAAAAGTAACCAACAGCAAAAATGTGTGTCTTTTATTAGATTAATACAATGTATTCTCTACCTCCACCATTTGAAGAATTTCCTAGCCTTTCCACTTAATTTGAAGATGGTTCTTGTAGTTGTGAATAGAGGGTTCCTAAATGCTTGTCAGAAATTTTCTGTATTGCACCTTATGTTCATCTTCCTCAGCATCACTTTTCTGAAAGGCAAAAGACTTTGCAAGTATTAGGTGTTTTAGAAACTCTTACAAGAAATCTAGAGGTACCAGGGAGAGTCGGTACCTGTTGTGTCTCTTCTTGTATTTATCATATGGAAGCTGTATAACAAATTAAATGAAACTGTACATAATTTTCACGTGTATGTAAAAAGCTGGGGCAAATACCAGATTTTCTCACTGCTAGTCACTGTGCCCCTACCCCCGGCTTCTTCTTGGTCCTGTATATCACATGTCTTTCCTGTGGTTTCTGGCCTTCTAGAGCTGGGATTAGCAGCTCACCTACTGCTTCTTCCTGCTTTGAATTTTAATACATTGACTGTTCTTTTCTTTAACGTTAACACAGATGTACAGAACAGCAAATATGACTGTCTCTGTACTGTTTCACATAAACTTGATCTGGTTTGAGGGAGAATGCAGACAGATAATTAAGTTCCAGCCCTTAGCATGCAGATAATAAAGTTAAAGCAACCTCTGAAGAGAAGTACAGCTTTACATGTAATTAGGACAACTGCTGAGTGCTGAGAAAAGGCACTGCATGAAGTCTGGAGATTTCTGAATGACTTGCAGCAAGCCTCACTGGGAATTTAGCACTGACTGATTTTGACTGTCAGATTAGGGGAGTAAACCACTTATAGTAAAAATGAGGTAGGTGGATACTTGTCCACAACAAGTGTTCTTCAGACATGTGCAAGCATTCTGTGGAAATATCTTGGGCAGAAGCCTGCTTAAGAAGCAAACTTTCATTTTATCTTTCCACTGACAGCTTGTTTGCTTTGCATGTTGAATGTAGCTATTTCACCCCTGCCCTTCTAATCCAATATCCGGCCCTGAATTTGTTTTATTTGTTACTGATATCAGTTGTTCTTGGGGTTTTTTTGACAGCATTGATATCAATAATAGCTTTAACAAAGAAATAAGTGTGGGTTTTTTTCTTTTAAAATTAAGATAAAGTAATTTTTTTCTGTCACAGAAAGAGCAGAGCTTCCTTTCTCCATCCGCACTGCCAAGAAGGATATGGAAGTCTTGATGCCTATTAGAGAAATTGGATTAAGTTGAGTAGATCCTGTTCCTAGAAATATCTTCACTAATCACAAGTCAATTTAGCAGGCTTGCATTTGATGATTTTCAAGTCAGAATCTGAAGCAAAGGACCTGGTGGTTTTCCGTGAAGCATGACTCGGGAGGCTTCTGTCCTGTAATAAACGCCAAGTCATTAAAAAGAAATGGCANTGTCCCAAAATTCAGCAATGGCTTTGGTTCATGTCATCTTTTTTTATCACTTGTTCTGTGTTGTACAAAAGAAAGCAATGAGAGCATGGCATTGACAGGATTTATGATCTTGTAACTGAAAAGCTTCTGCCTACGTAGTTCTAGACTTCCATCTTACAGCTGATAATAACAATGTTCTGTGAAAGGAGACTCATTCAGAATAGTTGCCTAGACAAAGAGTTTACCACTTTTCAGAAAGTGAATTAATGGCTTTTAAAATGAATGGTGGTGGTATAGTGTTACCAATATAATGATGAGGGGGAAAAGCATACATCTCAACAGGCTTAGATGGGGATGGCAATCCTGAAAGGCAAAGATAGCGGAAGCAGTCCAGAAGATTTCTAGAACGCATG
>VXBP01007879.1:0-13050 GCA_013400115.1 Rhinopomastus cyanomelas
CCATCCTCTCCTTCCATGACTTATAGGCTTTCTTCCTCTTCTTCAGTTTGTCCAGCAGCTCCCTGTTTAACTGCGTAGGTCTTCTGGCTCCCTTCCTTGACTTATGTCTTGTTGGGATGCTCTTTTCTTGTGCTGCAAGAAAGTGGTCTTTGAATGTTAACCAGCCCCTTGTCCTATCACTAGATGACATTGAGAAGAGCCTGGCTCCATCCTCCTGACACCCATCCTTCAAATATTTATAGACATTAATGAGGTCACCCCTCAGTCTCCTCCAAGCTAAAGAGACCCAACTCCCTCAGCCTCTCCTCGTAAGGGAGGTGCTCCACTTCCTCAGTGCCCTACTCTGGACTCCCTCCAGCAGCTCCACATCCCCCTTGAACTGATGTACAGCCATATTATTTTTTAAGTACGCCACGCTGTTTTCCTTTCAGACTTTTTGACTTGTTAACTTAACCTTGCTTCTAATAAAACAGGTACTGATATTTCATTTTCTTGCCCTTACTACAGAAATGATTCTGCCTCCCTCAACCTGTCAAGTGGACAGGTATTGCCACAGTTAAGGGTCTGCTATTATGGCAGTACCAAGAGGGTCCTTAAGGGAGTTTTTGCTCTGTATTGGAAAGTGGGTGTTGTGTAGGCAGACCAGCTTTTTATTGATTTCTCCAAAAGACAAAACAACAGATTAGACAGCAAGGAAGGGGGCGGGAAGCAAAGGCTGCAGAGCTTGCGTGTGGATATTGGAAAGGAATGCACAGAACGGCTGGTTATGGGAGCTCACCTATGTGCCCTGGAATAGCCAAAAAGTGGCTGTCCGTGCCCAAAAAGCTGTCTGACCATGTAATCAAGAGGTTACAACTGGTACTGAAATACCCCTCAGGCCATCTGGAAACTTCAATAGAGCTTTTTGCCCACAGACTTGGATTTTGAATGTTTGCTGTTTGTTTTATTATGACAGGTTTACTGCTCAAAGACAACATAACGTAGGAAAGAATAGGGATTATATGCCTCACATAGAAAAATAGACCTTAAAAAGGAAAGTTAATCATGCAAAGCTAGAGCTTTAAAAGACTGATGTGGAGCAACGTGGATTAAAATGACCGGTGTATAACTACATATTACCTGTTGAAATAACCTGGAACTAACAGGCTGCCACAAACAACATTGTGCGTCACACAGGTCTTGGTGAGATATTTATTACTGAGATCAATGAGAAGTAAATGAAATCTGTCAAGAAAAGTTTTCACCAAAAATTCAAAAAATCTCAGGTCAAGATGAACTACGTTTTGTTAAACAAACCTGCATGAAGTGCATCTAAAAATAATGCCCACTCTCATTCTTTCACATTGAATACGTTCTGGAAACAGCACAAAAGCCGACACCAGGAGATACAGCCTTAAGCACCTAACCTTTGAGTTTCAGATTTCCTTCTAGATATCAAAGAAGGCTAATTTTGAAGTTGGGAAGTGTTGAAGACACTCAGTTCTCTGGTTTTCGTTCCCTTAAACGTCTTCCATTCTAAGCATTTTTGAAAAAAACAAAAAGAAAAAAAGAAGAAAGTTCTTTGTCTTCCTAATGAAAGCCCGTGACTGCTGCTATTCCCCTTTTACTTAAAGAGATTTTTCAGTCGCAAGGGCCCTACACCAAAGATACGCCTAGTGCAAGCTGGTAGGTCCCCTTGGAAAGCTTGAGCGTCTACAATACCAGAGTAACGCAAACGGAACAGGGAGTAGGTTGATGTGGAAGTCGTGCTAAGTACTCTTGGTGAATTGCGACGTGTGCAGCAGCCACTGCGTGATGGTCAGCGCTGCTAACAGGGACACTGAAACAAGCTTGCTGTACAGGTGCTAGACTTTGATTTAATAAACAGTCTGTACAGTATCAAACTATATAAAAAGTTTAAAAACTACAATGAGAAGTATCGTATTAAAAAAAAAACCATACTGTAAAAATTTTCAAACTGGGTCCAAACTACCATAAAAAAAGGTGTGGAATGTGCAATTCTGCAAGCGGGAGCAAGGGGCACGAGAAGGGCTCCGTAAGGGCTAATGAGAGTAGCTTTGTGATTTCTGTTCCCAGTAACTTCACGGCCCTGGTAATCGCACAGACATCAGACCAGTTCTTTTCAGGCAAGTAGGACATGAGCTAAAAGTATCGTCACTGATTTCAGCACGGAAGATTGGCTGCAATAAGGACTAAAAGGCTTTTTTTAGGAAACAAATGTACAGTCCAGTCTATTTATGTAAATACTTGGAAAAAGCAGGAACAAAATTGTTTTCTAGCCACAGAGCTGTGAAAGCCATATGGTTCCATACTACATGGCAGAATACTTTAAAATCCTAAGCTTTCTTGAAAAAAACCTGTTGTAAAGGTTTGTAAAGACATCTAGAATGGGTATTTACTTGTGTTTTAACCAGAAGCTGCAAAGATGATACACTTCCAAACGTACTAAAATTAATATAACTCAGTGTTTTAAAAGGCAGTAATGCTTTTCACTTATCTCTCACAAAACGTAGAGGAACTGATCGTTAAAGGCAGCATAAAAGGTAGGCAAGGTGAAACAGATGGCTGTAACCTAACTCTTGAGCTTTAGCTGGCACTTAACACTAACTCTACCTTCATTTGACAGACACAGTAAGACACCTATGTTGACGTACACGTGGTGCACTTAACTACTTTCATGTAACTGAGGTATTAAAATCGTCTTGAAAAGCAGACATCTAAAGAAGATAAAATTCTGTGAGGAAGAGAACAGTAGCAATTGTTTGCAGTGTTCAATGATTAGTCGTTGCTGCGGGGTTTTCTTCCAGCGTCCGTCACTGAAGACTTCCATGCAAGATCTTCGTCTTACTCCGACACTAGGTAGGTAGCTTGGGAAGATGAGAGGAAATCCACCATTTTCCAGTAATAATTAGTTATGAAGATCTTGGTTTTTTTTTTTAAATTATGCATAATAAGCTAAAAGTGTGTGTCTCTCACACTGCATATGGTACATCTTTAATATATACATGGTACACGAGCATCTTGTATATACACGGTCACTAGGAAATTAAAAGTCCATAGATAATGAGCCTTGTGCTGCATCTTCTCTTCCCCTAACATAGATTTCACACGGAATCTCTTCCATCACCCTGTCCTCTATGCCTTGCTCAGGGCAGTCATGAGCTTGTTTGAAAGTGTAACTGCTTTTCTTGAACGTGCTGTTAAATGTTTTCATTGGCTGAGGCTGCGCAAAATCATTGCGAAAGGGAAGTTCCATGGAGCCAAGGTTTGTCCTGCTTTGTTTTACATTAGAGGCCTGGGAGCCACAGTGATGGTCATGAATGCATCTGGAAGTTGCTGAAGGTTGTCTCATTTTCTGATAGTTTTCAAGTTCTTCTGATAAATCCGCCAGGTCTGCAGAAATTTCTTTCTCCCTTAGTGAAAATAGTTCATAATGTGGAGGATCAAATACTTCCTGGAAACCAGTCTTGTTGAAAGCAGTCTTGCAAGCCATAACCTTTTTGCGAGGCTGTTTTACTTGGACTAGAATGGAAATGATTAGAAGAACTAAAACCACCCCCGATGTGATGCCAATGATTGTTCCGTGAGTTTTGGTGATTTGTTCAAATAAGCCACTTTTCCTCTTCTCTGCAAATAATAATAACAAAAAAGGATTATTTTAAGGTTCTTACTATTTTCCACAGTTTTGGTCATGTATTAAAACAAAGCTATTGCTATGTGAGCACTGTCTTAGTGAAATTAATGGCACTGGAGACGAGGCTAGTATGTCAATGGGATCTATCATCCTGAATCTGTGCGTTTGTTCAGCAAGTCTAATTCCCTGTCTGCATTACTGGCTACCATATGGCAATTAAGAACCAGTTGGAACTCCGTGGCCAGTGCATGATGGTTGACTCAGCTGGGATGTGGCTTCCACCCTGAATCTCAGTTCATATTCTAAAACCCACTAAACAGGCTTAAATTCACCTGAAATCGGTGATGCCTGTACTGTCTGTTTTCACGTGTCTTGGAGGCGTACTGACTGCGTCACTTGCGTTCGTCTATTATATCTATGTCAGCACAGGGTACCTCTGTACAGATACAGCCCAATAATCAAGTCAGTTGGAAAAACCAAGGGGGATGGAGCGGGACAAGAGGAAGCAACCGACCCAAATCATGTGGCGCATGGCTGCTGGTACTTCACGTGAGAACGCACAAGGTGGCAGCATCGGAACGAACCGGGTTTCCATACTTAAAATTCCCATTTGAAGAACAACATTTTCTAGTTGGATTTCAGTTCTGTACTTGGCCTAAGAGACTGAAGCACGTCTACGCTGAGCCTCTGCAGCATGCACTTGCGGGGGAGAAGGACAGTTAAGATTACACCGAAGAAAATGCAGCAGCTTAAACGTTGCACCTTATTGCCGGGTGTCTGGGTGCACGTCGTGCACCGAAGCGCTCCGCAGGCAGCGCATGCGGTTCTGTACTTGTGCAGTAGGTAAGCAGTTTGAGACAACACATAGACTAGAGGAGGAATCCTAAGGGACTGGCACATAAGTTATTTGAAATGCAGATCTGCTGCAGAGCTTAGACTTGTTCTGAGCCTTATTTATACCTTTAATGTGAGAGAGATCTCCCCTTGTCCTGCCTGGCTTAGATCTTAGCGTTACCCTACTTGATGCAAGATAGGACCTCCGGTGCTGTGGCAGTTCTCTCATCTGCCTCTATGTTCTTCATTGATGTTACTGATGATGGGATGGAGTCCATCATGAGCAAATTTGCAGATGACACCAAGCTCGGAGCTCGTGTTGATCTGTTAGAAGGTAGGAGGGCCCTGCAGAGGGACCTGGACAGACTGGAGAGATGGGCAGACTCCAACAGGATGAGTTTTAACAAGTCTAAGTGTCGGGTTCTGCATTTTGGTTATAACAATCCCAGGCAGAACTACAGGCTGGGAATGGAGTTCTTAGAGAGGTGGAGAGAGACTTGGGGGTGGTAGTGGACAGCAAACTTAACATGAGTCAGCAGTGTGTCCAGGCGGCCAAGAGGGCCAGGGGCATCCTGGCCTGCATCAAGAATGGTGTGGCCAGCAGGTCAAGGGAGGTTATCCTTCCCGTTTTTATTGGATTAATTTCTTACATAATGCAGTGAGATTTGGATTCGAGGCAAGGCTCTAGAAAGCAGTTAGTAAAGGTAGGAAAGAGATCTAGAAGTTGCACTTACGTGGGAATGCTGAACATTAGCAAAGCCAAGGATTGTTTTGAGGAAGCTTACTTTTACGTCGAGAACTTGGGAGTGACAGGTGATTTTGTTAACTGGATGCTTCCATAGTGTTGCATTAGGGATTCTGTTAGTGGTGTGAATGTTTTTGTTTGCTGGAAATGCAATTGCTGAGTAATTACAAAAAATATTGGTTTACTTAACAAAAATTTTCAGCAGGATTTGTGTTGAAAAGCCATGTTATCTCAAGGTTTTCTGTAGCGTAGTTTTGACTGTTCCTGCAGGGTCTGTTTCACAGAATCTCAGAATCACAGAGCATTAGGGATTGGGAGGGACCTCGAAAGATCATCTAGACCAAACCCCTGCCAGAACAGGATCTCCTCCATTTGAAATCATGCACACATTTAAAACCTCCTGGAGTTTTGCCTTCAGACCTGCTTATGCCATCCTATTTGCCAAAAAAAAAAAAGCCCCAGGGTCACGATTGTTTTGGTGCTTTCTTTTAGCAAGAAAAAGTTCGCACTTTTTCTGTTGGCTTTGTTCCAGCTCTGAAAATGCAGCTAATGTCGAAGGACAGGTATTTATACTCAAGAAGAACAATTTCCTCAAGCCATTAGAAATTTTTGTGCAAAACCTGACATCAAAACAAGCCTGTGCTCTAGTTGTGGTGGTTTACACCACATTCCACTGCTCCACGTTCTCAAAGCGGCAATTTACACGTGTCTGTTTTCCATAAGCAATGACTTCTTGCATCCTAACAATTCCTCCTTCCTCCCACCATTTTTCACACTCTGTGCAGCAGTTGCACCTACTCTGAGACAGCCTGTGATTGGCAACTTAAAACAACTTTAAGAACTCATATTTATCTTCAAAAGCTGTTGCTTCTATATCAGCCCCGAGTACAGTTTCTGGTGCTTGAAAGCTTGTTTGTCTTTTTACAGTAATTTTTTTCCCTCTACCATCTTTGCTGCACTACAATTTCGAAACGAACACGATCCACCCTGCAGATGCTAAATTCTATTCCTCGTTAAGCTGCTAGGGGTTAGACACAGAACGCGTACGCCGAATAGGAAGAAATGCAATACCAAGCAGTGAGAGCAATATTCAGGATGCTTACACATCTCCCTAGTTTAACCAAAACCTTTGGAACACCTTCCTGAGATCAGAAGGACAGCTGGCTTCATCGTATTTCCAGGAAAAAGCCATTTCATTACTTTCTTGAAAGGCCAGCTGACCAGCCTGGCTCATCAGGGCTGTATTTGCACTGTTATTCACCTCTGCAGTGGTTTTCATCCCAAGGGTATGCACAGTTTTGAACGCCGTTGCAGACTAAAGAGTTATTGATGCACATGTTGCTATGGCAGAAGTAAGTGTTGCCTGAGCAGGGAGCTACAGGAGAGAAGAGAAAGAAAACATCAGGAATTTGTGGTACTTCATGCCCCGCAATAAAACTAGTAAATTCTTGTTGATTTTTTTGGTGTTTATACACATTCTTTTTCTTTGCTTGAAATCCAGTCACTCTCCTTGCAGGTCACAAGTTACCAGCTGATTTGTGGTTGCTTCTCGTTCCATTGCCAATACTGGAACGATTATTTTCTTGCTCAAAATAGGTAGCAGTTGTAGAGACAGTCACACCCCACAGATAATGGAAGACTACTTTAATACTTGTCCTTAAACCTAATACTTAAAAATCACTTAACAACCAATTATACATTTAATCAGTCTGCTATGCATCTGCTGTGTAGATGTTGTAAAGCAGTTCCTGAACATCTGCATTTTAAAGCCCATTAGTACCTTTAGGCAAATCAGATTTCAGCCTGTGAAGGACTGTTTCAGTAATCGCAAGCGATTTCAGTAACTGGAGGCATCTAAGTCACTCCTGCTTGTGACAGAGCTCTTAGATCCTCCTACTACAGCCAATGCATGGACAGACAGAGCACAGTTTAGCTTTTTATCCATCCATCCATAGTTAGAAATTTGAAAAAATACATTAACTAGAGAGTTGCCCTGAAGACTTTGCTTCCACGGGTGTTTGTTATAGCTCCTTGTCATTAGAAAAACACGTTAATAAGTAGTAATAAACCTCTTCAGGATGTTATGTAACACACACAGGGAATTCTTTATTCCTTTGGGGCACTGGACCAGGAGTTTATTTTCCCTTTCTCTTTCTCAGTGCTGTGTAACTTTGATGGCCATCCTCATGGCATTCAGTCCTCTCAGTGGAAGACGGGGTTGGAGATCAATATAGTCCCCTCTCAATCCAGGAAATAGCAGTGCATGACCTACTAAGCCAACTGGACACCCGTAAGTCTATGGGGCCGGACGAGATCCACCTGAGAGTGCGGAGGGAGCTGGCGGTCGAACTGGCCAGGCCTCTCGCTGTCATCTGTCAGCAGTCCTGGTTAACGGGGAAGGTCCCAGATGACTACAAACCTGCTGGTGTGACACCCATCTACAAGAAGGGCAGAATGGGGGATCGAGGGAACTGCAGGCCTGTCAGCCCACCCTTGGCACTGGGGAGGATTCTGATACAGCTCATCTTGGGGGTAATCAGCCGGCAAGTGCAGGACAACAGGATGATCAGGCCCAGCCAACGAGGGTTCATGAAGGGCAAGTCCTATTTAACCAATCTGATCTCCTTCTATGATCAGGTGTCCCACCTAGTGGATGAGGGCAAAGCGGTGGATGTTGTCTACCTGGACTTCAGTCAGGCATTGGACACCGTTTCCCACAGCATTCTGCTGGAGAAGCTGGCGGCTCAAGGCTTAAACAGGTGGACTCTTCGCTGGGTTAGAAACAGGCTGGATGGCCGAGCCCAGAGAGTTGTGATAAACAGGGTTAAATCCACCAGGTGACCGGTCACAAGCGGTGTCCCTCAGTGTTCAGTTTTGGGACCGGACTTGTTTAACATCATTATCAATGACCTGGATGTGGGGATCAAATGCACTCTCAGTAAACTTGCAGATGACATGAAATTAAGCAGGAGTGTCGATCTGCTTGAGGGTAGGGAGGTGCTGCAGAGGGATTTGGACAGGCTGGAGCAACACGTCGAGACCAATGGGATGTGAGTTAACAAAGACGAGGGCTGGGTCATGCTCTTTGCCCACAACAACCCCCAGCAGCACTACACGCTTGGGGAACAAGTTCTTTACTGAGAGTGGTTGGGTATTGAAACAGGCTGCCCAGGGAGATGGCAGAGCCACCATCCCTTGAGGTGTTTAACAGACATGTATATTCTCTGGAATGCAATGCAAAACCCGAAAGATAGGGCAGTGTCATGCTTACATCATGAGCTCTTACCATGGACCCTGTGTTGGAGTTTCAGTACGCATCTGTAGGGAGCTGTATTTCTTTTTGAGGTACAGGGGGAGAATTATGATGCAAGACACATTGCCCTTCTGGTTTCCCATAATAGGAGAATTACTTAATGTTTCTGAGGTTTTGGATGACACATTCTGCTGCTGATTCTCCCTGTGTAGCCCCTGTAACATTTTTTGGAGATGGTTTCTGTTCCCAAGCTCATAAAGATGGGATAAACTGACATTTTCCTCTTGTTATTTGGGGAGTGCAAAGTCTAAAAGTCACAATGATTCATCAGTGCCAGCCTAGGACTTCAAGGATATAGCTGGACTCATCTTGTAACAGCTGTCTAAGACCGGTGCAATCATAGAATCATTAGGGACTGGAAGGGACCTCGAAAGATCATCTAGTCCAAACCCCCTGCCACAGCAGGATCACCTTGACCAACTCACACAGGAACACATCCTGGTGGGTCTTAAACGTCTCCAGTGAAGGAGACTCCACAACCTCCCTGGGCAGCCTGTTCCAGTGCTCCATCACCCTCGCTGTGAAGAATGTTCACCGTGTTCTTTGTATCGGCGTTATTCATGTATTGATTCAAGCCAGAAATCAAACGCATCGATTTTGAACACCGTTGAATTCCTTGGTCAAATTTGCAGGCAGCACTACGTGCGTTAGGTCACTTCTCACGCACAGTTTATGTGAATGTGTTCAGAAATAGTGAAGGTTTTCGTTTCAACAACACAAACCATCGGTAAGGTAGAAGAGAAAAACATATTAATGATCTGAAAGCAAGATGAGCATGAATTTGCTTTTTCCAGACAGACTGTTTTCCAGGCACGCGCTTTTCGTTTCCCCTATTCCAGAAAGACAGCACCTCAAGTTAGAAGTTAAATAAGAATAAACACATAACTTTGCAATTTTTCTTTGCAAAAGCCCTTGAGTTGCTTAAAAATCAGAAGTTTGGAAAGCTATCTACCTTCAGGGGTAGCTAAAAAAAACACCCCACTCTGGTTTTTACAATATAAACGGGTGATTTCGCCGGCAAAGTTTATAGCACTTTACAGATCAGACGCTGCAATGACTTGCGTTAACATGAATAATTGTACTGAAATAAAAGCTACTGAAGAAGCAGTTCTCAGTTTTGCAAGCTGTGCTTAAAACGGGTATTTATTGAAATTCAGAATATCTGAAGTTTAATAAATGCCTCTTGAACAGCTGACTAATTTGAAAGATGCAATTGTTACTGACATGTGTGCAAAGTAGGTAACAAGCTGGTCTTCTCACAAGTCTCTCTTACTTCAGAAAGACTGTTTGCAGAGAGTAACTACTGGTCCGCGTTAAAGTTGACTGTTTTATGCAACAGAACGTAAAATCTACTTGTCTCCTGCAACCTGAATTTTTTGCAAGGTGGTCCTTCGAGCAGAACTTTTGGAAACCTTCAGCGCAAGCATATGTCTGATTTTACTCAGTGGCGGATCCGTTTTATTCAGCTCTTCACATGGATCTCAGAGCTGCTCTGCAGTTCTAAGCGCAGTCTACCTAATGCTGAAGGTGCCACTTGTTTTCAAGTTCTGCAAAGGGGAAAGTGTCATCCTTTGTAAAAATGTGAGGCAACAGAGTTCCGTTAAGCTCAGAGAGAAAGCACTTACAAGAAAAGCTCACAAAAGGCGTGCTCTCAAGAAATGTCTTAATTTACAATGAGAATAAAGACTATCTCTAACCTAGGTGATGGAATCCCAGCAGAAATCCAGATTGCAGTTACAGCTCTGGAATGAATGCAGCCTTCTTAAATAATTGGATTTTAACTGCTTATCCATGACTTTGCCACACAGCTGGGCTTTGCTAAGGGGGCACATGTGAGATCAGTAAGAGCCACACACGGCTGAGGAGCGAGCAGCTTAGGTGTAGCTGCAGTGGTTGTACTTGTCCAGGTCTAAAGTTGAAGGTGAAGGTCTGGATAGGAAGAAGATACAGACTCTGCAGGATCACATGTGTTTCTTAGCCTTCTGAACATCCAGTGTGGGCTTCAGAGGAGCCTGTGTCTGTCATGGAACCAGGATATCAAGACTAGTGACACTTCAGCCCCACTGCTGTCTTTTAGTGTGCTCATTTCTGGAAAGCTTCCTGAGAAGGACACAGCCTAGAGCTGCATTAGTAATAAATTAAAATTAAAAATAAAACCCCCAAGAATGAAGTAAAGCTTTTCTTCAGGAACTGTGCTTACAAACGTAATGAAGCATGAATTTAATTCACCTGTCTGTGAAGGAAGCGGAAACGATCTCTGTTGTGTGTTCCTGCTGCAGAATGTGTAGCTGATGCTTTTCCAAAGGTGCCTGAAGTACCCTGTCCCCAGAAGAAGAGGCACTTCGAAATCTACTTACGATCTACAAACGAAGTGAACAGCATTCTGAATCTGCTTAGTCTACTGCCTTCGTCTGCCCACATTCGGACCACACCTGTCCCAGTCTGCAGCGTGACGTCGTTCGCTACGGTGCTGCAAAACTTTGCCTTCAGGTTTTCAATGGAACTACTTCCATCGTACACGGCAACGAAGTTTCTCTTGCACTCGTTCGAATGCTCCATTTGATAGTCGAGGAACCGTAAGTAAATCTGTTAAAAAAGAAAATAACGTCTCTAGGAAAATCCGTGCAGAGAGTTTTCTTTCTTTGCAAATCTCCAGTGGGGTGCTTTGTCCCCTTACGTGCGCGACTCCCAATTCACAATGTTTTCCAGTGACACTTACTGAGAAAAAGTAAATGTGAAGTATTACTTTACACTTGTCTTAAGTACCTGCTTCACTTCTCCACCTCCCTAAAACAATCTTCACTTAATAATTTACTCTAATACATTTCTGCTTCTCTTACAAAAAAGCTTAGAAAGCAACACGCTTGCTGCAGAGAGCCCCGAGCAGCTCTGCAGCCTCTTACTCTATGAAAGATAGAAGAAATCCATACACGCACCAAGAGAATTTTAATGGTATTCTGACTGAAATCCTTTTCTCTTCCTTTTTAATTAATAAAAGCAATACTAGACTAGAAAAACTAGTCAGAAAAGCTCCAAATTAAAATAAGACACTCAAACTGTATTGCTTCAGAAAGGAAGCAGGAGGAAAGTAGGTCTGGCTCTCTAGAAAGTCAGTAGCTTTAAGCCAATCTTAATCCCACCAAAAGCAGAAATCTAATCCAAGAGAAGGCAGCATACATGACGGAACACGTACAGAAGAGCAAGAAGGCATTTGAAGGGTAAGAAATAATTCAGTCGGAGTTGTGTGGAAAGATCACAGGGCTTTCAGATCTCTTGAGCGCTTGTCTTGGAATTCTCAAAATTCTACTGTGAGCTGCTGAGGCAGGTAACTAAGTCACCGAAGAACGCTGCAAACTCCGTGTTTAAATTTTAAGAATTCCACAGATAACCATCATTTTAACCGAGAAGACTATCCCTGCGGAGGCTGAAGTCTCCTGCTCTGTGGGAGAAGAGGTGCTCCTTCTCTTTCCATCAGGTCTTTGGTAGGTGCCTCAGGTAAGCTTGGACCTAGACTGTATGTGTTTTGCGTACAGTCTACAGTTACCTCTCTGGCTGATACTATGGAGACCTTTCCTACAGTGTGGGTCTCCATGCATCTACCTAAGAATAAGTACCTCAAACTTGATTAGTCTGTGAAGCAGGAAACACGGGGTAGGTTGATACTTGCTTTTCTGTTCTTTTGCCATGTCCTGTTTTCAACCTCAGCTAGTGCTAAAGCCTTTAAAAACTAAATTTTAAAGAACTCAATAGGACAAAATGTCCCTCCCTTTCTGTGTGGAGAAAAAGGTTACGACACCACCTGCCCCCCAGCTTAACAGGCTGCATTGGAAACTCGCTAAAGGAGCACAGGAAAAGACAGGCAACACCTCAACAGCCTCCCTCGTGTTTTCCAGAGGCAACCCGCAACAGCCGATGCTGTTTTCCCTCGCACACTCCGTGAAAAGGTGCAGCCTGTGCATGTTGTCATGTCATGTGTTATCACTGGCTCGTGACTTCTGGCACACATCTGGTTTCTTTGGGGGTTTTTTCTGCTGTAATGGATTTACGGCCGGACGGGCTCGGCTACACGGAGAACCTGTCTTCAGCGGGTGCCTGATCTCACAGACACAGGTGTGATCTGTTAAGTGCTCCAAACAGGGCTCGGGCTATCTGTGGTGAAACTGCACCAGAAGCTAAAGATAAATAATCACTTTCAGAAGAAAATAAAGAAATAATTACATTAAAAGAGCTCAGCTCTGCAAAAGCTCCTTCGGGTTAGGGTGTTAGGAAAGTAAATATAGAATCATAGAATCATTACGGACTGGAAGGGACCTCGAAAGATCATCCAGTCCAATCCCCCTACAACAGCAGGATCACCTAGACCAAGTCACACAGGAACACATCCAGGTGGGCCTTGAACATCTCCAGTGATGGAGACTCCACAACCCCCCTGGGCAGCCTGTTCCAGTGTTCCATCACTCTCACCGTGAAGAAGTTCCTTCTCAGGTTGATGTGGAACCTCCTATGTTCCAGCTTACAACCATT
>VXBP01007879.1:13205-85479 GCA_013400115.1 Rhinopomastus cyanomelas
CACCCAGCTTTGTGTCATCAGCAAACTTGCTGACAGTGCATGCCAATCCCTCATCCAAGTAATCAATGAATAGATTGAACAGGACCGGTCTCAGCACCGACCCCTGGGGCACTCCACTAGATACAGGCCTCCAACCAGACTCTGTCCCATTGACCACCACTCTCTGACTTCTCCCTGCAGCCAGTTTACGATCCACCTCACTACCCGAAATTCTTCATACATTTGATTATTCTAGTAATTTTTGGAATCTGGAAGTAATTTATTGAACATGCATTATGCACACTTAAAAGTCCTTCCATTGCTACCGTCGTGTCACTTTTAAACATTTATTTTTATTACAAAATCTAATAGAGAGGGCATTAAAAATGTACATGCTTGTATTTCTCAAGAGACTGTACCATGTCTCATCTACTGGATGTTAACATCATTATTGCGGTGGAAATGAAGCTTGAAAAACCACCGCCAGAATATTACCAGTTATTTTTCTGTAATGTTTAAGCTCAATAATTTATAATGGAAATCTAATCTCAGGACTGACCCAGCTATAACTCTGCCTTTTGACAACATTAAATAATTTATTAAAATACTTAAGCACAAGAAGACCTGGTGCACTCAAGCGGCAATGCAGAGTTTTTGGAAGAACCATGATTATTCCTCAGACTAGTACAGGGCTCCTGGGAACTGAGTTACTTCCTCAAAGGCTCAAATACATTAATGGAGTTTGAATTTCTTTCTTGGTTTGTTCCCTTACTACCATCTTTCAGGTTGCTGTTTTAGAACTGATTTGTAACTTGGTGAAGAGGGTTGGTTAGGTAACTATTAGGTGTGTAGGAGAGCACAGAACAGGTTTGTTCTCTTGCCAGCTACTGCTTTAAAATATTGTTTAAGCGTTGACGTACATGCTAACGATACATGTGGTTTAATATACCCGCGGAGGCAAAATTACAGACGCGCAAGCTGTATGGAGAAAGAAGTATTCTTCAGTGCAATCCATAAGTGATAGATGATTCTGAAATATACAGCTTTTTTGAAACAGGGCATAGCTATTGCATTTTGGAGTTATGAGTAGAATTTTACCCTTCTCTCTGCCCAACAATAAAACGCAAGTTGCTTTTAATGAACAAAAGACACTGAGCTTTTCATAAGCAATCCCTAGTTCTGCTGGCAGGTACCTAAGTACCTGCTGATTAATGCACTTTTTTGGGCAAGAGCCTCAGGCCTTGGGCAGAAAAGCTCTAGCAACATTTAGGGCAATGCTTCAAGAATACGTGGTCCTACAGCTAAGTCAGAGTGATAATTCCACAGCTGACTAGGGAGGAGCACGTGGTGTGTGTTCTGTTTATCGCGAACAGAACCAAAATCTCCATTGGAACTACTGCAGGCAAAACTTTAAACTACAGTAGCAAGACTCACTGGGTTTTATCAAAGAGTCTATCCAGAATTTTTGCCTGTGGTCTTCCAATAAAACTAGAGTCCAAGTCAAATGCCCTTGAAAATGGTTGCTGAAAAAGTTCTCACTGTTATTTTCTATTTTAAATTTCAAAAAATAGGAAGGTGGTGGCTTTACAGTGTAAGTTTGATTTCAGAAACAATCCTCTCTGTGGGTTTCCTAGATAGAGGTGGCATAGAAAGTGAGACATTATGCAAATCGCAGCTAGCGACTATTACCTGTAACTAATGACTTGGAAACCCATTGTACTGTGCACGAGATGAATGAAACCCACCTTAGCATTTGGAGTAGCTTTAATTGTCCATATGCAGTCAACTGCTTGTCCTGGCTTTGTTTTTCCTTCTTGTTCTACTTGACTGGAACGTACTATTCCATCAGTTCCTGAAAGCTCAAACTGGCAGTCTAGGGAGAAGATACACCTTGCTGTCAAATACAATATGATTTTCACTTAAAATTTCATATATAAAGATATTGTTGCAGTAATACTAGACCTGGGATGGGATTTAAAATACCTCCTAGATAAGTGAAGTCAGGATCTGCAATAGAAAGAAATAACGAATCACAAGGGCTGTCAGTGCTTGAGAGTCACTTCAAGGTTTAGTATAACCTACAGATTACGTCCATTTCTTGTTGAGTCACAATAAACATAGCCAGAAAGTATACTGAATCAGTCGGAGGATACTGAGACAACATTTTGTTAGACGATAACATCATTCCACAGAGACTGACATCTGAAGAAGCTACCACTATACTGACTGCTCAGCTTTCCGGCGTAACACCAAAAACAACCTCGCAGGCATTTTATTCCTACATTACTGTCTGTATTTAATTATGCTAGAATTCACTGAAGTTGTTGGAGCCTCACAAGAGTACAGGGGATCTTTGTCTGGTTCCTATCTATCTCATAGTGAAAAACTTGAAGTGCAGATTAGTAAGATGCATCAACACTTTGAAATTGTTAATTTCCATTAAAGATGAATATTAAGGAGGACACCAATACTAAAGGTACCTCTTCCTTGGGTACCTGTGACTTTTCTATTAAGCACAGTTCTAGACATTGTTTATGAAGGCAGAATTTCACTTTCACTGCTCCTCCAGCACCCCTCTTCCAGATGTGATATGTACGTAGTGCCTGTACCTGTAATATGCACTGTAGTAGCATTCTATGTGCACCACAGAATCACAGAACATTAGGGATTGGAAGGGACCTCGAAAGATCATCTACTCTAATCCCCCTACAACAGCAGGATCACCTAGACCAAGTCACACAGGAACACATCCAGGCAGGTTTCAAACCTCCCCAGTGAAGGAGACTCCACAACCATCCTGGGCAGCCTGTTCCAGTGCTCTGTCACCCTCACTGTGAAGAAGTTCCTTCTTACATTCATACGGAATCTCCTGTGTTCCAACTTACACCCATTGTCCCTTGTCCTATCACTAGATGACACTGAGAAGAGCCTGGCTGCATCCTCCTGACACCCACCCTTCACATATTTATAGACATTAATTAGGTCACCCCTCAGTCTCTTCTTCTCTAAGCTAAAGAGACCCAGCTCTCTCAGCCTCTCCTCATAAGGGAGATGTTTTACTCCCTTATCATCTTTATGGCTCCGTATTGGACTGTCTGCAGCAGCTCCGTGTCCTTCTTGCGGTGAGGAGTCCGGAACTGGACACAATACTCCAGAAGCGGTCTCACCAGGGCAGAGTAGAGGGAGAGGAGAACCTCTCTCCATCTGCTAACCACCCCACTACTGATCCACCCCAAGATGCCGTTGGCTCTCTTAGCCACAAGGGCACATTGCTGGTTCTGGGTCATCCTGCTGTTCACCAGGATCCCCAGGTCGCTTTCTCCTACGCTACTCTCCAACAGGTCAGTTCCCAACCTGTACGGGTGCCTGGGGTTGTTCTTGCCCAGATGCAAGACTCTACACTTACCCTTGTGATACTTCATTAAATTTCTCTCAGCCCAGCTCTCCAGCCTGTCCAGGTCTTACTGAATGGCAGCACAGTCTGCTGGGGTGTTGGCGACACCACCCAGCTTTGTGTCATCAGCAAACTTGCTGACAGTGCACCCCCATACCTCGTCCAAGTCATTAATGAATAGGCTGATTGTGCACACTACTAGTGAAGTAAGAATATGCTTTTTCTAATTAAGGTGACTTCACTAGACTTAGCTAAAAATGAGCCTGTAATGGGCTGGGATACCCAAGGCTTATATTTCACCGATCGGATGACTGTTTTCTTACAGATCAGTGTAATAAACTCACAAGATGCACCCACTCACAGCTGTGGCACAGAAAATCGCCACAGACAGAATGCAAATCACAGCTGTGTGTACGTACGTACGAAACGTCAGCTTATGCAAAGAAAGCACCAGTTCACACAGAGTGTAAGCCTGTGTCGTACAGAAATCTTTCCAAACGAATCGGTGTCTTTCTGTGATCCTCTAAATGTTTTTTCTCTATAGGGAGTTGATCACTTCCCCTAAAATGCCCCAGTCCTGAGCTTAAGTCTCAGAAATGCCTTCTTTGTCCTTCTCTGTCTCAGTTACCTACGGTGGAACCTATGACCACTATATGCACAATCGTGTGAGATTTTTCAAACTTTATTTAGAATTGAGTGTTTTGTGAGTGTGTGTGTGGGGGTGTATGTGCCTGTCCCCTTCCACTTTCACTGTCTGCAAATATTTTAGCGCACTCCATGCAAATGTGGAGGAAAGAAGAGGGCATCAAATACCAGTCCTTCAGTTGCTGCAGCCTATGGCGAAAATAATGCACAGTTTAATGTGTACTTAAAGGTCCACCCTTGGAATAGGCCAACTCAGTTTTTGAAAGGATGCAGAGGCTTTGGAAATGGACCTAGCAGAATGCGTAAGTGCTCTGTCTGTGAAAACATTTTAACACATTACTCCCAGTGAATGGTCACTCCGTAAATTTGTGGTTTCCAAGTCCAAATCCCTAGTGATCTGTACGGTTCCATAGGCAGTAATACATCACCATGCTCGGTGTTTTCCTGTGCTGTCAGACCATGCCCGTATACACATTGACAGGAGTGGCAGAGCTGGCATTTGTATATTGTCTTTTGTCCCAAAGGACAATAAAATGCTGATAACTACACATGTAGTATCTATGAAGTACAGCAGTCAAGCACTGCACAAGGATATCAGGTCAAATCCTCTTGTAACAAGAATACCCTGACAGTTTTAAGTAGCCCCACAGAGCAGATGTACATTTTGTTTGTCTACAGGCACTGTCAGCAGGTCATCCTCTCCTTCACACCCTGTAAGCTACAGAGTACTCTGAGCAAAGAACAATTCTGCTGTGTGAGCCTGCGGTTTGAGGGAATCTAGCTGTACTGAGAGCTGATGGTACTTGGACCGTATAGATATTTCCTCCGGCTTTTCAGAATGGAGATCTAAAATGTTTCGCATCTACCTGGAAGTGCTGCTGTAGCTTTGCTTCAGGTGTTTATGTCTCCATGTCTTCTGTCTGCAGGAGTCAGGCCACTGAGAATGCCAGCTATTTATCCACACGAGTACTCTCTTTGTTACTGCCGGCGCTGACAGTGCGCCAAGTCAGAGCAACAAAGAGGGAAGTGGCTAAAGCATTCAGTGGGAACAAGATCAGCTGCCTTCTTCACTAGCAAACTAGAGACCTCTAATTTTCTTCGGTCTGTTTTCCAAAGCGGGTGTAGTCAAACGGGCTGCAGGATTAGCTGGATGAAGACTGTAACTATTGCACTGTCATTCTGCCTTCATAAGCGCCTGTGATGAGATACAGCTCCAGACTGGCACCATAAACACACCCACAGAGTTCAATGGCAGCAGATGGTCATTAGCCCATAGGTCAGAATTTTAGGTATTTTTACCTGGTATAAATGAATATTTTGCTTGAAATCCCTTCCCTTCCAGCTCCTCATCAGAAATAAACTTGATCCACATAAATCTCCCTGTTGATCTAATTAGTGCAGGACTTTTCAGACCACAGTAGCGATTAATGAGAGGGGAGAAACCAAAAGGTCCATCTCGAACCTCCAGATGATCAAAACGGCATTCAAATGAAGGTTCTATATAATAAGGTTCATCAAAGGTCAATTCAATTCTCTGTCGCGGAGCAGCTAGACATAAAAAAAATCAAGCAAAAGATTAAATTCTACACAAAAAACATGAAATAACAAAGAGACGGGCCAATGTAGCGAGAGAAAAAGAAACTGGAAACTTCACAAAATACATCAGGCAGTCCTCTGCAAAAACTCAGATACGCTGCTATCAAATGTTTAAAGATGCTTTTTCATGGAATTTAAGGGAACTTTTTTCTTGCTGATCTTTACTATTGAAAAGTCAGAAAGCACACAGATCTAATGGCGCACATGCAACAGGTGTTCACATGGATGCAAAGGTCTGCAAACAAGGCTTAACACTAACAAATTAAAACCAGCGTTCTGTGAAAGGAAAGCACTTCAGATGTTGAGGGGCACAAAAGAGAATGGAAAAGAAAAAGGTGAAAAGAATTAATCACTGGCATATTTGCTGATCATTCAGTCTAAATGTAGAGATCCTTTAACAGGAGACATCTTTTAGTAGAACAATCAGAGAAGTAGAAACGCTTCATTTATATTATTCATGTACAGATGTTAGTTCTGAACCAGGGACAGCCGAGCGTCAGGATTTGGATCAGACCTCATCATCCCGACGAGATGCAGCTAGGACCGCCTTGTGATGGGTCTTTCACATCGGCAGTGTGGATCCATGGCTCTGTATTGCATGAATAGCTTTGGCATTTCTCGTTCTTGTCATCTAGTCATCCCCATGGACTTTTGGATACTAACTGCTTTATGGGATTGATGGCGGCGTTAAAAGAATCACCTACTCTCTGCTGCTTCTGAACACAAAAAGCGTTTACGCGTGTGTCTCACGCTGCTTACACCTGACTAAGATGTGATTTTAGAATATTCATAGCTGTTTGCACACTGCCTGTGGCCTGCAGAAAGGACTAGAAATTGCAGAGGACTGTGTTTTCACTCAGGTTCCCATAATGTTTCTGTACACAGACTGTGAGGCCAGAGGTGTGGAAATGGATTCCGTGCCCCACAGAATCTAGTGCACAGAACCTAGTGCAAGAGAGATCCAGCAATGGACCTGCTGTGTCTGATCTCTGAGGCTGGACAAGGTATTGGCCCTCTAGCTCAGGGGTCCTCAAACCCCGGCCCGCAGGCTGGATACGGCCCCCCAGGGTGTGCAATCCAGCCCACCGGTATTTACCCCACACCGCCGAGCAGCCACAGTTTGCTTCTTCCTGCCAACTGCGCGGCCAGGCTGAGGCGTGCAGCTCGCCATCTCTCCCTCCTGCTCCCAGGCAGGACAAACTACAGCCTGGCCCCCGACACTGTGTGAGGGAAAGGACCCGGTCCCCTGTTTAAACAGTTTGAGGACCCCTGCTCTAGCTCCTTCAGTGGCAGGGAAGAAGCAAAACTACGGATGTGCGTGCATAGAAGGAAAAACGGGGAGATCTGTGAGCCGGTGCCACATTGTACAAATAAAAATGAACTGAAAATATGTTACTTGAACATTTTCAATTAATTGATATGAATCTGATGATTTAGCTGACTTCAGTGGGTTTTGAGCACATTCTAATAAGAGGAAAGAATAATTAGTGTTTCCCAAGTCTCGTGGCCTTTACCCAAGATATCCTTGTTGGAACGTGTTTTTTATTCTAGTTAATGAAATACTTTGGTCCTCATGACATTATTTTAGCAGTGGCCTCAGCAGTGCTTAAATCTTTGCATTTTGGTGCAGTGCTCTGGCGAGCATGTGACTTCTTTTTTTATTAATAAAGGACAGCATAAATATTATCTGCTTGTGAGATGGAGTAACACAGCACGATCTAGTAAGTGCTCAGGATAGTCTTCAGCCATCTTCTGCAGCTTCTTACCAGTAATACTGGAAGTGATACTGAGATAAGAAGCCACAATAGATACCAATCTCCATGGATTATGGTTGATTTAATGCTGCTTTTTCTGGCTATGAGGGTGTGACTTATGGCACACAGATGACTCATGAATGTTTGTGTTGGCTATTAATTTGTTATTATTACTTCAGCAATCAAATTTAGCTTCTTGTTGAACCAAATGGCTGCAAAATGGAACACACTGCCAGTGTGGCTACAAAATACCTGAGGGTACAGCAAAATGACACAGTTTTAACAGGTCAAGACTGTCCATGTAACAGTAAGGTTACAACACAACGAGACAGGAGTACAGCGTGTACCTTCTAAGATGTAGATGCACTCTTGGTTCGGCGGGTACATGTTAGGGTAGTTTGGTGAAGCAAAGTGTCCTCCATTACTCGTCCGTACCCAATTGTCACACTGAGCCGGAGAAATGCGATTTACTCCAATATTTTGCCCACCTTAAGTGGAAAAAAAGGCAACTGAACAATTTGTCCTGCAAGCATTCAAATTTAGTTTTGAAAAAGTAAAACACCGATGTAACACATATCCTATAAGAGAAGATGCTCTTCTTTCTGAGACACAGTGGCTGTCGATACAGCAGCGCGATTCTATGGCTTACATCTTCTCCCTGTGTGGGAACATTTCAGTTCTTCCTTAAGAAGGTTCCTCCTTAAATGCATGAGGTGACTGGCAAACCATGTCTTGGAAGTGTCATAATTGGTTCTGGGGTTAATCTGTGGCGTAGTTAGAAATTCCGTTATCTCAAACTACATTCCTTGCACAGTTTCTCACAGAAAGCATACAGGGAAATCAGGCATGCGTGGTCTGGAGACCTATCACCTACTGCCACAAACGCACCAAGCACCAGTCCTGAGTTTGTTTATCACTGACGTTGTTAGCTAATAAAAAGGGAGGCCCATCCCCGAGGTCAGACAGGCAGAAGAAGAAGATGACATCGGACAACGATGGTGCCTCCATTGCTCTCACCATACAGCTGTCTCCTGTGCTGCTTCCCGTTGCAGCGTCGGCAACCCCTTGGACCCCCCATCACTGGATTCCAAGATCCCTGCCTATGCAAATGTCATCCAAAATATTGGGTAACTTCTGACTATTTTTGCTCCTGACTTCAGAGAACACTGAAGTGCACGGCTCTTGAAGGTCTATTTAGAGTGACTTGCTGGCATAAAGAATGCTTATAAGAGAATGAGGATGCAAAATACACGCAATAGTCGTTAACAAAATTACGGCACTGGTAGCGAAATGTCTGATTTAAGAGCAGAGCTCTTCTTCTGGAGGGAGAGGGAAGCACGATCCTTTTCTGAGGTTATGGTTTACCAGGCTAGTGCACCACGCGGGGCCACTGGCAGGGGTTCTGTTAGCTCGGATTTCCTTATGCAAGGAGGAACAGTATGATCTTTCTGACACTCTGAAGTACCTTTGGCCCTTCGTCTACCAGCAGAATTTGAGAATAAGACACAGGATATGTGGTTTCTGCTAGATTTTTCCTAAACCTCACAGAGTGCTCCTAGAAGGTGGTTTATATTTATGCAGGGTTTTTTTTGAAGGCCTTTGGCAAGGAGTCCATGCTGATACAGGTCCTAGCTGCCTCCTGTAAACTACAACACCTTCCACTGGTGTTTTGGCAGCTTTTTGCTTAACGGGAGTGAAAACTTCAGTGTCTTCAAGCAGAGGTTGTTCAAGCAAATTTTGTAGGTGTCAGTTCAAGGGATTCTTCTCTCACACGTGTGAGTTAATCCCACATATGAGAAAACAGAGTTTGTGAAATTGATGCCTTCCCCGCTCAGCAGGCTCAAGAGATGTTTGTAGGTGGACTATTTGAAAAGCTTGTTGTCACATACAGAAAACATTAATTTATCTGATCCCCCCCCCACCTCTATGGTCTAAAGCTGTAGGATTTTAACTGGGTGTGTGTGGACTTCCAAGCTCTTTGTGACTGAGTGGCTGTGCTTCCTTGGTAAAAAACGCGGCACATAGTGGAAAATGAAGAATACTGGAAACTGTGCTGGTAATTCAAGAGCTAGAAACACTTGAACACAAACACTTCCACTTACAGTAATCAACAGTTCTAAAACTGTTTCATTAAAATAAACCAGAATTGTACCTTGTGTCTTCTGCGCAATGGCAATCCCTTCCACCACAAGGATTGTCACCAGCAACACTGAGGAGAGAAATTGGACAAGAAAAACATCAGCAATTCACCACAGTTACAGTCCTGATCCATGCAAGTCCTAGAATCACTAACCAAAACCACTAAGAAGATTTAAAAAAAATACATAATTCACTTATGTGTTTTCTTAACATGTCAGCTTCAGGAAACCGGTGCAGTCTAAGTTTCAGGCTCCTTACGGACCATATATTAAAATAGGAATGCATTGTTTGAGGGGACTTTAAGAACCCTTTCTAGAGTTATCTGCTAGTTTCAAGCATTTAAATAGAATGACGCGGTAGCTTTGTGTTCTGAAATGAAATGTTACCCTGCTACTTTGAAGGCTATTGCCATTTGCATGATGCACACAAAAGAATTTTCCAGCCTGCGACGAGTTAATCAGGATCACAAGAAACACTGAATGGATTTATCCCTACACGGACTTCGGGAGCACTACGGAATTCCACGTGTATGACTGGTTGTGGCAGTATCGCCACGATACCCGTGCTTCCTGCAGATGGTCTGGCAGCAGAAAACAAGCAGACAGACATTTGGGAAAGAACTGGTTTGAGCAGTGACAACCACAGCAAAGTGGACGCCGTCAGGATAGGCAACGCTGCTGCAAGTGCTCTGGTTTGGTGGAGCGCTGTGTTGGTCTCCGGTGTTGACTGATACAGACTAAAGATTAGACCTGTTAAATCCATTATGGGGACCTGTGGGCTGAAGTGAGGCAGGATACAGAGTACAAAATCACAAAGTATGAAATCACAAGGGTCACTGAGATGGTGATTAGAGAGGAAGTACTCCTTGTCTCTTCCAATACAGGAATCAGGGGGTATCAGACAAAGGTGTGAAAGAAGATACCGGAGTAGATGGACCTTTGATTTGACCTGGTATGGCCTTTCCAATGTTCTTAATACACTTATGAATACTAGTCAGAGACACGTGGCTTCAGCACTGCAGGGAAAAAAGATTTTGGTGGGAATGTTACTGTGGCATCCAGCGAGTTTATTTTATTGTCCCAGTTGTCCTCTCTTGTGGCTTGTGACAAAGCAGCATTTTCTCTGTGATTTTCCCTGTGCTGCTGCTAGACTTTCAGCTCTTTAGTGTGTTCCAGAGCGATCAGGTGCTGATGGTTTACTACTGTGATCTTGACTGAACTCATCTACATGCTACTGGGATGTTGGTATAGATATGTCATCTTGGGGAAAGACAAAAGGAATCAAAGCCTGCACCGAAAATGTCCATTGAGCATCTGGGTTTTATTATGTGTGCTTCTGCTGCCCTTTCTTCTCTCTACCCACACTAAAACAGACTGCATACAATTATGAGGCTTTCCTCACCAACAACCATTTTATCACATGCAAGTCAAGTTCACAACTGTGGGTGTTCTACCATGCCATATGGGTCTGGCAGACGTGTTCCTAGAAGCTTATTTGTTTTTTAGGGATGGATTATGAGATAGTAGGTCAAGACTTTGGTAGCTTTACAGTTCCCACCTTTGAAATAATTCCACGTTTTCATTACTGTTTTCTATATTGGGAAGCAATGTATTAATCGTTTACTCGCCCTAGACTGAAAATTCATCCTTCAGAATAAAGTATCTAGTGCCTGCTACTGGTTTTCAAGTTATGGACGTCCACTAGTCTTTAAAGCAGATAAGCAAACATCCCATCTTTATTAACATGTGGTTGACCTTGTGGTTTTCAGACATTTTCAGGTTTTTTCTATTTCTTACACAGATGGCATTTCAAAATTATCTGCAGTTTTTTGTCCTGTGCAACTCGATCTAGGTGATCCCGCTCTGATGGGGGCATAGGACTGGATGATGTTTTGAGGTCCCTTCCAATCCCTAAAGTTCTGTGACTCTGTGTTTAAACTGTGCACTCAAAGATCTGCATTGCACCCATTTTCATTCCTGCAGTCACTTGTGCCTAATGAAGCATCCTGATAGTGGCCCTTATTGTGGCCTTCCAGTATCTGAAGGGGGCCTACAAAAAGGCTGGGGAGGGGCTTTTTAGGATGTCAGGTAGCGACAGGACTAGGGGGAATGGAGCAAAGCTGGAGATGGGTAGATTTAAACTGGATGTGAGGAGGAAGTTCTTCACCGTGAGAGTGGTGAGAGCCTGGAAAGGGTTGCCCAGGGAGGTGGTTGGGGCCCCATCCCTGGATGAGGCTCTGGCCAGCCTGATCTAGGGTGGGGTGTCCCTGCCCATGGCAGGGGAGTTGGAACTGGATGATCCTGTGGTCCCCTCTAACCCAGACTGTCTGTATGACTTGGTCTAGGTGATCCTGCTGTGGCAGGGGGACTGGACTAGATGATCTTTCGAGGTCCCTTCCAATCCCTAATGATTCTTTGATTCTATGGTTCTATGAAGTTGGGTTGTACTGTTAAAAAGGAAATGCATTTCCACAATCCTACGTAAATCATGTGTCGCCGTGCGTTTAAAAGCTGCGTAGATATGGAAAGTAGGAACGTTGTTTAGCGGTAGGTGTGGTACCATTACCTTCATGGTTGGTCTTTTCTGACCTAAACAATCCTGTGGTCGTGTTCTTCTACAGAATGAACGTTTCTTACAGGTGTGCTATGCCCACCCTCTACTTTGCAAGGACATTGCAATCGCTCTGCAACGTGTGCTGCCTCCTAAAATGTGACAGGGGTGGTCTTTCTTTCTTAAAGCGAACAGACACAGCAATGAGAGTACAATAAATATTTGCATGATAACAAAATTAATACAGATAGTAATTTTCCAGTAACAGTGACAAATACGGAGGTTTGTTGGTTTCATGAGGTTTCTTTTAGTGCAGCTCCCCACTACAGCTAACACTGCGACAGTATCAGGTTTTTCTCTTTTTCACCTTTAAAATATCAGTAAGTGGTTGTGCTCTCTTGTGCAGATGGAGACAACGTAATAGATGCTCCGTCACACTTACCAGTGATTTCCCTTTTTGAAATGTCACAGGTACAGAAACAAGCCTCCTAAAAGGCCTTCAGAAAGTCTGACTGGCTTTCACCAAAGTCTGTGCCATTTCTATTAATAGTTCAGAGCTCTCTCTGTGTGTGTGTGTGTGGAAGTGCAAAGGAACACTGCACATCTCCTGCAGAGCTGCATGGATATGCAGGCAATTACAGAAGATAAATGGGCTGAGTATCTGCCTTACTGTCTTCCTTTTGTCGTGTGACACGGGTGAGTGGATATAGCAAGTATGGGCTACCTTCATTTAGTTCCCTGACCTTTCCACCCTCTTCATTTTAATCTCTTCCATCTCTCCCCTTCACGGGGCAATGCCTGTCCTTCTCTTGCTCTCGACAACCCTTGAGATGTATTCAAAGCAGCCTAGATAGCAAATGCTTAACGGGCTTTTTTTGCTGGCACTTTTCTCCCAGGTGACAGCAGGGTGAAGAAGAGAGGTGTCTCTGACTAATACTCTGTGTGAGTGCTGCCCTTATCTCCATGGCATTGCTAGCAAAAACGTGGAGAGAGGAATTGTACCTGCTCTTCCTGAGAGTGCTGGGCAGGGGTGCCTGAAACCGCATGAATTTACACGACCCTGTATAACGTAGGATAGAAAACCTGGGCTTTTTCTGGTTGTAAACAAGGTCTATCAACATTCAGGATGAAAGGGAAAGAAGTCAGGATATTTTTAAACCTTTTAGACTGTTTTCTTTAACCCATTTTTGTGTGCATTTCAAAAACAACAAAGCAATCCCTTGGGTTCCTAAATCTACACCAGTTCCTGGAAAAACCTTTTCAAACATCAAAGACTAATCTGGACCACACGAGTCAATAAGAAGAAAGACATCTAGAAAAGAGATGCTCTAGAAGACCTCTCAGTGGCGAACTACTGCCAAACTAGTATCCTGGTGAATACTAGTTGGATCCTAGCATCCAGTTGTAGAGGATACTACATGTGGGGACACAGAGACAGCAATCGGAGCAGACACAAGACGCCAAACTGTCTTCACTACAAGACTTGTAGCACCTTCAGACGGATGAAGAACGATCTTGTTTTTCTTTTAGGTGAAATTCAAGCAGTTAAAATGCACCTGCACTTGCAGCGGGACGCAGCGCTCCTCTGCTCCTTCCTTGAAAGGCACCCAGAGCGAGCGAAAGATGACCTTAGGCTTAGCTGTGGGTTTGATTATGGTACCAGAAGTAGTAAATACCTAAACATGCCATTTGGACAGGGCTTGCTGATGTCAGCAACAGCACAAACAACACGTGAGCACACCACTGCGTTGAACCAGCAGAGAGAGAAGAGTGGGTACGTTTCAGTTTTGACAGAGGAGTGTGGTTAAGAATTCTACTGCAGGACACTGAAAAATGGGAGATGGACCTTATAAACCTAGAGATGCTTAGCTGGCAAATATAATCGAGGTCAGTACTTCCACAGCTTCTATTGATCTCCTACTTCATGACAGAGAAAAGAGGCTATTGACCAACCAATAGCAGCCGCTGAGGCAGACAGATCTAGCGGGACTTCTTTTATTCATGCATCTGGCCTTTGCTACAGACTTATGTGCCATGAGTTACGGTGCTGGCTTTTGTACTGCTGTTTAGAGCTGGGATAGTTTTTACCTGTGTGAACATTAAATAGAAGTAAAGGGAAAGCAGCAAGCTTCTGTCTGTTTTCAAAAGAATCGATTTTTCATTTCCTTTGCTTCTGTGCTTGAAATGTTTTAGATCACATAGCCTGCAGACAGATGTATGAATTTTTAAGAGTGAAGACACTAACCATACATTACAAATTCTTGTTACTATTCCATTATTGAAATAGGCTTATGGAATAATATCAAAGAACCCCGTAACTGGTGCAGTAAGCTCTGCATTGCTTGCAGGAGTCAAGATTTTTTTGCTGGCATTTCCTAAGATTCTCTAAAATCAATCTGAACTGCAAAAAAGGATTTGCTAATTTGTGAATGGAAATGCATCTTTCTAATCCACAAAGTAGTGGCTCCTATTTCTCTTGAAAGTGAGAATAATCTGGTCAGTTTTGTAGGAAATGAGCGTCAACTCACTACTGAGAAATCAGTGAATATTGAAAAACAAGTGCTTTAGGCAGCAAATCTGACATATGCTTCTGGCAAGATGCATTCTTCAGATTTCCTGGGATACAGCCCTGTTCTGAGCCTCCTATGGTATGTCTGTCCTCTGCTTTTTCTGCCTGCTCTGTGGATCCTCACGTATAGAGAAAACCAACTAGATTTTCTGTGTGGCTCTGAGAGCAGTGTCTGTCTCCAGCGGTGACAGCGGGAGATCTACGCATGCAGCGCCAGCTGAATATCAAACCGGAGAGCAGTCACGCACAACTGAGAAACAGAGTGAAAAACTCCGCGGTTTCGTTAAATACAGTCTTAATCGTTTGGAGTGCTACACGTTCTTAGTACAGCGGTAGTCAGAATCCCAGGGATAAAGATGACAGACGCTGCTTCAAGGAGGATTCAGGATGTTATCTCTGTGCTGTGCTCCATGGATTAGGCAGCACCTGGTGTACGTATAGTCCAAGCAGACAGTAATTGGCGCACGCAGGTCATGCACATTAGAAAATCTTGCCGGGATGCCTGCGTGTTTCTGGCAGATGCAGCCTAGAGTAACAAATGCTTGATCTTAATTATGCACTGTGTTTTGCCTTATGGGAGTGAATCCTTTCCTGTGCACTGCTCTCAAGCCCAGGTCCTATTTTGCCCTGTGTGCCAAAACTAATGCTGGTTTTGGTAACTGCTAATCACAGCACCCCACCTTCTACATCTGCTTTTTTCCCCAACTACTTCTACACATTAATATTAGCGACTAACGGGGCGGGGACTTCTGCGATGTCACGTCCCGTCTTACTCTCTGACCAAGACCAAAACATAAAACACATGTTCTAGGAATTGTGGTTGGCTGCAGGGTCCCATGATGTTAGATGCTGCACAAATTCAGAGTGATTGACCAGACTTCTTTGTAAAGACAAGGTAAAGTCTCCTGGCACTCTGTTTGGGTGGTCAACTCCTTCTCTTTGAGAAAGCTAATTAAGCGCACTTCTGATTCAAGCCATTTTAAACTCATAAATACGAACGGTAAATTCCAGGGGATTCAGGGTTTTTTTTCTCTTTCTTACTAGTGACACTTGCTAATTGATACAAGGAATATCAGATTGCTTCTGTTTCTGCTGTTCTGGGCAAACAATTCCATGCTGAGGATGAAGCCACAGCAGTTTTTGAATCCCACACACTCTTACAGTTCAGCCTGCACACAGCCCCTAACCTTTTGCGTTCTCAACGGGACATCTGCAGACCATTAAACTCAGTACCAAAGAGCAGTTAAAGTGGCTGCCTACAACTTAGCCTATTAACAGCTATTTCCTCCCGCTGGAAGATACTGCAGGACTGCCACAGAATAAAGTTAGGAATGAAAATGTGCACCAGGTCAGACATGTTTTAGCTGTTTGTAAGTCTCACCCACAGCACGCTAGTGGAGCTGCCAACCCATTTTTAATGCTCACAAAAGGAGGACTGGGCTTCACCGTCTATTAACAGAGATTCTAGTGCCTCTCTAAGATCCAAACCTTGTTAGCCATTAGCATGCCAGCAGGATGTCTGAATGCACTCGGGCCTATTCTCAGATATAACTGTTTCATCTCACTCCAGCGGCTTCCAGTAGGGATTCCTCTCTTTAAGAAAGAAACAAATTGTGAGTCTGTATCTCTGCAGAGAAACCAGGTTAACTGATTCAGGAAGTAAATGCAGTCCTCCCACGCCCCTTTGATCAAAATCATCTGCAGAACAATTCATGCTTGGATGGATCTGTGACGGAGTCCCCTCCAGGTTTGCTGAAAACATTTAACAGTTCTGATCCCTTCCTCCATGAGAAATGTGATCAGCAGCTATGGGCTGCTTCGTTTTACCAGCTGCTCCACATCCTTTTACTTATATTCCATTGCTGGGTACGTCTGCCAGCACAACCTCTGCCAAAACAACGATATTTTCTGTTTCAAAGGGTAAAATGTTCCTTTTTATGTGGAAGATCTTTTTAAACCTCCAAGCTGTGCGTAGCAAGAGACCGATGAGAAGGCTGCGTGTGCAAGACACGTTGATGAGGAGCTCCAAAAACCTTGTTAAAACAGAGGCACTGACTTCAAAGTTCAGGTTATTCCCCTGCAGTACCGTAAGCGTACAACAGTTTTCCCATTGAACACGACTATGCCGAATACATGTTTCCCAGAGATCACTTACGTTTAGAACACTTGGAGAGCAAAAACTTTTGACTTAAAAATAGAATCAGACTGCAGCCCAAACCTCTTAATCTCTTGTTCTTTGTTATCAACAGACGCATTTTTCAGTGGAAGTCTTTTCAAAGACGCCCATTACGGAATTCATGCACTGAGTTGCGATGTCTTCCGTTAAGTCTGACAACAACTTGCGCACGGAACACAAGTGAATATTTTTGCACTCAGCCGCTTGAAAAGAAGCTTCTCTGTGCTCATGGATTTTATTTTACACAAAAGAAGGAGGGTTTGTGAAATGCGGTGTTAACATACTGGCAGTTCTTTCCTGCTGCATAGCGGGTCAGCTTTGTAGTGACAGGAAACGAAGCACGAAGAGAAGCTAAGAGAAATGTGGTGTTTTTTCACCAAGTTATCTGCTTTTTTTCTTGAAAACCATGCGCTCCCCTGCCCCAGCCACTTGCAGTATTTGAGCTGACAGTTGTCAGTTGTACCCACAGAGACAGCGTGCTCTTGACGCTGTCTAAGAATACAAGTGCTTCATTAATTATAACAACCAATTTAGACTATATAAGGCAGAAAAGCGGGACGCTCGTTCACAGTCCTAGAACCCCAGCCATATCCAAGACACAGTAGTTAAGAGTTTACCTTGGTTGGAGTAATCATGCCCATCACTACTACATGTGTGACCTGTTTTGTATGTAAGTGACATGGACAAGAGTTTATCAGCTCTCCTCACCTTTCACAGAATCATAGATTCCTGCAATTAACTCTACTATGAATTTCTGACAGGTTCATAAAGGATGAATAGCTTATAAAGTTTCATTTTGGGGGGAAATTTTTCTGTCTAATCTCTCTGTGAATTAAATCGTAGGGAAAGCGCTGGAAATCTTGGCTTTTTCATTACATAGGGAGACAGAATTCAACAGCTCCTTTAGCTTCAGTCCCATGACTACAGCTATGCACCTGAATTCTGCACTGAGCTTTTGTATTGATATAAATGTAATTATTGCCAACTTCCCTGCAAATATTTCAGCAGTCATTGTCAGCTACATCTTAGGAAAACCAGTGAGCTTTCCTGGCAGCAGTGCGCTTGAGACATTAAGTTTGTGGAGATAGTAGCAGCAAGGTGTAACACAAACCACCAAGGTCTCTCCTTGCTCGTAACACAGCAGCTTTTCAAATGCTACTCTGCATTTACTTGACCCACTTCTGCCTCCCTGCTTAGCTGTGTAGCCCTTCCGGTGCTTAGATTTTTTGGTTTCTAGTGCAGCGGCAAAGGTTGCCAGTAGATCCTGGCTTTAAGTAAAAAAAAATGCAATTCTGACACTTAATGCTGCCTTTGTTGGGGTGAGTGTAGCCTCTGTAGTCAGTACTTTGCTTTTGGTTTCAGAGGACAAATCATAACTTTACACTCTGTTAATGACGTTATCTCTTATTTTCCCTGCTTCTCTTTAGCCTTTTAGGCCACTGTGGCCCACTTCGACTTTGGAAACGGGAGACCGTAATTCCTAGCTTTTGTGCAGAAGGAAGCGCTACTTGTTTGTGTGAAATTAGCTGTTAAAATCATGCCAAAATGCAAATGAGAGGGCTGAGCGGAATGGCAGGAAGTTAATCATAGTAGTCCACATCTTCGCAACCCGCCCGAGCTGAAAATAATTCTGTACCTCATTGGAAGGCCGGGAATGTCAACTTTCCAGAAGTAGCAGTAATTTGCCATAGCCCTGGATGTTCGACGAGTTATCAGGACGCAACCCAAATAATAGCAGGAGCATGTCTGAAGAATGGGAACGAGCTCTTAGCAAAAGCAAAGTGCAGTGTTTCTATTAATAAAGCAGCTGCTTTGCCTTCTTACAAAGCGGACCGTTATGACGCTTTATTGTCGTGGAGCAGTTGCATCCTGCAAGCTGTGCTAAGATTCAAGGATGCTTGCAGTGAGTTTAAAAACTCACTAAGAACCAAAGACAGAAGAAAAAGGTTTTGTCTTTTTCCAGAAGCTCAGCAAGCACCCAGCAAGCTCCTTGGCCTCCAGTAGGTTACACATATCGCGGACAAAACAGAAGGGCTGGACTGGCTGGACTCCGCTTCACCAAAAGCTATTGAGAGCTGAGGAGGAACATTGAGCAGTTGCGAACAAGCTCTGCTAAGAGGGAATTTCAATTGCTGCAGAGTGTCTGTGACAGAAATGTGTGCATGCACGCCATGAAAGAACAGAGGATTTTAAGTATTTTTAGAAGACATAGGACTCTGCACAGTGTACTGAACTTCACTGTAGTTCAGATGTAGTCGGGTAGGACTCTCCCAGTTCTGCACACCAAAGCTGTTTGTAAGGAGAAAGCAAAATACAACCACTGACACTGCAGGTAGCCTTCCATGCAGAACTGCAGACGCAGCCTGAACTCTGAATGTCAGTCCCAGCATTTTCCTTTCGGAATAAATCTGTGTGCCTATTTATCGATAGCTTTACCTTCTTTGTGATTAGATGTAATAAGACTACATGAAGATTTCTACTTGAAGAAGCGATAAAAGGGAGTGTATGATGCTAAGTTCCTTTTGTGATCACAGCAAGTGATGTGTTTATAATACTATGAGCTTATTGACCAATGGCTTTGTGAAATATATAGGTGACGAAACATACAAAAAACTTCCTGTAGAAGCAATTTTTAGCTGGCCACTAGGGTTATTACAGAAGGTGGGCACGAGGTCTGTTCAGGGTAAAGCCTGTATGATCAGACCTGCAGCAATCACCTATTTCTGAAAAGTAGTAAATCTGCACAGGTAGAAAGTGATTAAGTAGCAGAAATGACTGTTGCACTTTATGGTTGGTTTATACAGGTTTATGGTTGGTTTATAGTGGTTTATGGTTTTTAACTATGATGCTTGAAGAGGAAGTAGTTAAAAAAGACTCGAAAGGCCTTTTCTCCCCCTAAGCGTTATGTTCGTACTATCTAAACTCAGTGGATGGCTGACACCTACACAGAGACATTTATTAAGACCAAGTATCTTCTGTCTAGTATTATGCTAATAAATGAAAAATATTTATTTAAACGCTTAAGGTATCTATTCCTCAGGCCAGGAACATTGGATTTAATGGACTGCAGACTTAAAACTGGTTTCTACACAATTTTCATACTGCAGGAAGTCATCAACGTGTATCAGCAGTGGTTCTCCACTCTGTAGTAATGCCTTGTTGGCTTCAACAATGCAAGTAGATGGTCCAAAAATTCCTAATGAAATAATTTGATAACAATAACAAAGAAAAAAAAAAATCCCTGATTGTTCAAATCTGCGATTGCTAAGGGCGACACAGAATGCACAAAGTCCACAACTGCCACATCCATCTCTTCTCTCTAGAAGAACCCCGTTGCCCATTGTTGAGCTGTATAAATAGTACCAGGGACAAAGAAACGCTGGGATGGAGAGCCTTTCTCAGTTGTTTACCTCCCAACCAAAGAAGTTACAAACAAGATTGACAAGCCTGAAGGGAAGCAGGGGTGAATAGCGGTCAGGGAGCTTTTGCCTCGGGTGACTGATTTCGTTAAAACCTTGCCGAAACCTGCCTCTTGCCCCCGATACCACGTACGATAATCTGATCGCTGTCAGGGAGCTCGTTAGAGTTCCGAAAGCTGAACGAGTATTTTTACTATGAAAAGACCTGCATCTAGGCAGCTCTCAGGAACACGCGGGGCAATGGGGCATCTGCGCGGTTGTGTGGACTGAGACCCCCCGAACCGCGGTGCCGAGGTGCGCCCAGCGGAGCCGGGAGCAGCCCGGGATGGCTGCGGGCTCAGCCCGGAGTCGCAGCGCGGGCGTTCGCGGGGAGCGGCGCGGGGTGCAGCAGCAGCAACCCCTGTGCACCCCCCGTGCCCCTGGCACCAAAGTTTCGGCTGCCGGCAGGCAGGCGGCCGGCCGGGGCGGACTCGGGGGTGCCGCGGACTCTCCCCGCGGTGGGACGCGCGCAGCCTCTCTCCTACCTTCTAGCACCGAGCAGAGTTTGTGTAGGGCCATCGTCTCCCGGCGACTCCGCGGCGGCGGCGACGATCACCGGCGCTCCATGGCTGCACCCCGCCACCCCCCACCCCGAGGGCGCTGTGGCCCGCGGTTACGGCTGTGCCGGTCCCCACCCGCCCGCGGCCATGCCCGGGCCACGATCAGCCTCCGCCGTCTGAGCCCGTGGCCGCGCTCAGTCCCATCCAGAGCGGGGCTAGCCGGCCGCGGGGCGGGGTGGAGGGAAGAGGGGGGCGCTCCCTGTGAGGCGGACTCAGCGCAAGCTCCACAGCTCCTAGCCCCACTGAAGCTCATTTAAGATCTGAGGGGGGTTTGCCTGACTGAGCTGCTTGTACGCATGTGCCCGCCCCCCGCGGAGCCCCGCAAGCAGCCGCAGCCGCCGGGGCTGCCGTGCTCCTCCCGCCCGGCTGGGCACCGGCGCGGGGGTGGAGGTGGCTGTGTCCCGTCGTCCTCCTACCGTCCCTGTGGGGAGCCAGCAGTGGCCCTGCTCAGGGGCTCCGTTAAGGTCCCGCGCTGTGCATCCTGCCCCAGGCCCCAGCCTCCCCGCCTGCAACGAGGGAGCCGGCGGGGCTGTGCACGGTGTCTCAAGCGAATCTGAACCCTGGCTGCCTGCCTTTGTTTGAGATGTGAGGGGGTACCGGCGGGGTAAAAGGGAGCCGGTATACCCCTCACCCGTCGGAGACAGCCCGAGCGGCCCCAGCCGTGCCCAGCTGCCCGCCTGCCCGCAGCATGGTGCCTACACAGAGCTCGTCGCCCGCTGTGACGCGGCTGTTGTCTGACAGGAGTGACAGCTAAAATGGAGCTATTACTTTACAAGAAGTTAATAAAAAGGCGCATTTAGCCTGCTGCCTGCCCTGGCTCCCGTCCCTCTGGTTATCCATCACATCGGATTAGCTTGAGAGGGGCGATGTTACTTAGGGAAAGGGCCCGAGGTGGGGGCGAGTGGCTGACTGCGAACCCCGGGAGAGCGGCTCTGGATCGGACAGGGCAGAAGCGAATTCTCGGCCAGCACATCGCGGGTGCCCCGTGGCGACCGGCGCTCTGGGTCCTCCTGGACACTTGGGAGCTAGCTGGCGGCAGCGGCGCTGTGTTACTGCGGACAGTAACGGCGAGGGCCGCGCAAGTTCCGCACAGTCGGGAGCATGGCCGCGGTAAGGTGTGTTCCGGGGGGCTGCGCCTTAAAACCAGGTAACGCATGTAAACCCGTTAGAAGTTACCAAACCTCCCATAGGCAACACGAGTCGAAGCATCTCAGGGTATTTGCTGTAGGATGTCGTTTGCCTACAGCTGGCGATTAGGCGAGGCTCAGAGCTTTGTCTCAGGAGCCCGAAGCACTGAAGCAAGAAGATGCAGGGCTCTGTGCGCGGAGCGTGTTGCAGAGCCTAGGGCAGCGGCCAGGAGCCGTTCGAGCCCTCAGCTTGGCCACCGCGGGGCTGGATGCAGCGACCCCCTTTCACGTTCTCTACTTAATCCGGGTGTTCTCCGCAGCGCGGTCATGCACAGTGCTGCACGTCTGAACCTCCAGGTAACCCACGCAGAACTCTGCTTTCCAAGGTCAGGCACTTCATGGCCGCAGTCTGGAATCCAGTCGGCAGGTTCCGTGTGCATTGGGGCCGCTCACTCCAGTTTCGAACCTGATTGTGAGAGGTCACGCTCAGATTTCCTCGTGGTTCGGTGCTTTGAGTATGTTGATGTCGAATTCTTTCTGCCACATCCAAAGGTTAGCATGTCTTGTTAGAAAAGGTCATTGCCTTTCTTCAGATTGTCAGTTAAACATTTCAGGCTCTTCAAGACAATCTGATCGGCAGTGATGGCGAACGAAGCACAGAGGGACCGAAGAGTACCTGGAGCCCCGCAGAGACCAGGTGGTGGCACTTCTCCTTCCCAGCCACGCTGAGGAGCCTCCGTTGAGGAGACCTGCAAGGTCTTACGGGAAAGGTCCTGCGCTTCTCTGCGCATTAAAGAACAGGTATTCTAAGAAGCTTGATAAAGTATTAGGCCTGATGTTCTGGCAAAGTCCCAAGTTACATAATTGTATTATTCCACTTACTTGACTTGTCCATTCTGCTTCAAACAGAGAGGATAAATACAGTTCTTCTCAAAGAGTAGTTTTCCAATGAATTGTTAAATAGCTGCTGCATTCCAGCAGTGGATAAAGAGATTTTCCAGTGTTCACCTCCTAGCCATCTATAAGCACAAAATTAAAATCTGAGTATGATGCCTTTCGGTTGCGGCTTTCAAAATGTTGCTTTTGAATCCACAGCTGATGGCAAAATTTGGCTCAAATATTTCTATTACTTATGATGATATAAGAAGTGAGAGAACTAGCCTGTTTCTCACACATGGAGTAGAATTTGCATTCAAGGAAATTATTTGTGGTCAATTGGCTCATACCAAAGAGATAGGAGTACAGCCAAGTGACATCTTGTGCTCAACTGTCGTCGTAGACTTGCAAAGACCCCCTGTGCTACAATCAATTTAACTGAAAGGTTTAACTTACAGTTTGTCCATCAGAAGGTTGGACAGAGCTATTACACCCCTGGGGAAGTGCAGCAGCTTTCCCATCCTGTTCTTTTCCCAGGGCTACATCAAGCTGTCAGGGTGGAAGCATTAGCTCACAGATTTGGGGCACGTTCTGCCATCAGTTACTGCTGCTTTCAGAGATGCTTCTCACTTGGATACCCCCGTTGTTTTTTTTTGCCTTGCTAAAGTTGTTATAAGTGGTGCTTTAAAAGATTTTGTATTTTGATGTAATAACCTCATGAACAGCTGCTCTGCTGCATAATTTTCTAGACTTAAAATAGGTGTTTTGGTTTTTAGTGCCTTCAAAACCAACATACTTAATGCTTTTGCGTTGTTTTAACACAACTAAGCTGTGATGATTATTATGTAGTAGAAACTTAAAGACTGACTCTTTTTTTTCTATTTAGGTGCTATTTGTATTAGTTCTAAAAGTCTCAAATTGACTCAATACACTTACAGTGATTGCTTTTCAATTAACTGTAGTGAATGTTTTTAATACAGCTGTCTACAGAAAGATGGCCTCACAGGAAGAATGTGAAACTATATAGAACGGGCCTATCAGCCTGCAGCAGAAAAATTGGTTCTTTTCTAGGGGGATTACAGTTAATGATAAGTCTGGTTGGAAGAGTCAGTCTTAAAGTTTCTCACGGAAAAAGAGAACAAAGAAACATGGTGGTGTTGTGGCTTGAATTTGAGTGGATTTCTTCCCTGAGGCATCGGGAAGTTGCTATGGCAACTTGTGATTCTAAGCCAAATTTTTGCAACTGTTCGAACTGGTGTGACTACTTTGAAGCTTCCTGTTTCCTGCTTCTTCACTTCCTTTTCGTCTTTCTTCTGAGCGACTTATAGCACCTGGGTTGGGCATGGCAGGCATCCTACCCTAGGAGTGTGGTGAATGGAGACTGGAAGTTGGAACTTCAGAAATCAGTGAAGGAAGGATTTCACCTGCAATCCATTATTTGCTAAAATGGGGAGACAGTTTTTCCCTTGTTTGTGGCTATAGGAACCGGCCCACTGGAAATGGAAAGCTGGCTTAGAACATGGAACGGGGAACTGGCCCTTGAACAACCTGCTGGTGCAGCGGGCCACTGGTCCATGGGCTGAATGGACTCCACGTCTCCACAGGGAAAAGAACTGCTAGAAGTCTCTTCACTTTGAGGAGAGGGGGTAGATAGCAGCTCAGGTCAGTTATGTAATAACATGTGATTAACATGTGCCTTTGTGTTGGGGTTTTTAGGTTGTGTAAATTAAAAGTCTGGTTTTTCCCCACATGGAGCCAGCATTTGTTTTTGCCTGCAACTTTCATAAATGGTTTTGACCCCTCTTTGGTTTTGTTTTTGTTTCTGTCCGTCATCACATTAAATAAATTAACTGGTTAATCTCATCTCACACCTGATCAACCCACAACATAAACAGCAAACCAGGCAGGAGCTGAGAGAGAGCCTTGACAGGTACTTCAACTGCTGTCAGTTGGCATGTCAACAGCATTTTCATATAGGTGAGATTTCGCACTAAAGAAGGATTCCAATAGCATTTCTCACCAGGGTTGTGTTATGGTGGATACGTCATGAAAATGTATGTAGTTACAACTATTTGTCACTTCTCGGTTACTGTGATGATCACCTGGAACGACACTTTCTAACGGATAGCGCTTTCTGCAACTTACTGGCAGAAGGGTGATAACAGTACCCACATATATCGCTGATGCTTGCAGACAGGAAAATCAAAGGACTCCATTAAACCTTAAACAAGAAGTTTAGCAATATTTAATGCCTTAGTTAAAAATAGCATGCAGGTGCTGTTATGAGCCAAGGTACGAGGAATTAGTGGTAAACCATTATTACAAGAAAGCTATTAAAGTGCCAGTAACGTACTGCACGTGGAGTGACGCAATGATGCACTACCAAGCATGCAAAATACCTTAAAGCAAAAGATACTGAGTTCGTTGTTCTGTTAACTTGACAACAGCTTAAATGTCAGCATGAGGTTATTTCATTCCTAATTATTTTTCCAAAAGCTGTAAGGAGGCTCATCTGCATTTATTAGATTGTGGTAGAGGGCTACAGACATCTTGGCATTACATATTCAAGTCTTATTCCCCAACCACCTGGAAGAGACAAAATATACATTGAATTGTGGTTCCATTTAATTATGAAATCCATTATTACTTTTGCTGTCAGAAGCAAATTCCATCCAATAGGCTTTAAGAAGTCTAACAGCATGAAGTATTAATCTAAAAGATCTCATCTTTCCATGCTACTTTAAGAGAAATACCAAAGGTGTGCATTAAGGAAATGCACTGCCCTCAGCAGTAACGGTAATGCAGTCTGAAACTGTCCCTTGGTGGCATCTGAACCATGGATATAAGAAACATCAGGTAAAACTTCATAGCTTAGCAGACTGCTTATTGACTTGGTCCTGCTACGAATGGGTCACTGTTCAGCACTACCATGGGAACAAACTGACTGTGAGTCGGGTGGCCCTGATCAGTTCCAACATTGTACCTGCCCTCCCTTTTCTGTCCCTGTGCTGACAAGCAAAGGCAGTGCTGCAGGACAAGTTCCAGACCTGAGCTGATACCTACTGTGGAAGTGACTGCCTAGAAGACCAAAACTTGAGAAAGGGTGTTCTACTTTATCAAACAGTATTTATTTAGAATACAAATTGACAGATTCAAATGCACAGTTAATCATGTAAATTCATATCACTAAGGAATAGCTATTAAATAAAAGCAAGATTATTTTTAGAGACTCTTCCAGGATCAAAAATATACAGAGCAATTGAAACTTCAGCCATTTTAAATACATAAAGTTTAACGACTTGTTTTACATAATTCTCACAGCTTTATGAAATCTGTGCACAGCAGCGTACACAGGTAACACACCTGACTTACCGTAAGGTCCCGTTACAACCTCAATTTAATCTCTGTATATCTCATTCTTTAGCAAGAAATTTTAGGGAGTCAACCCTCAATTCGCCTTCCACTCCAAAATGTTTCTTTTAAATTCTTTAAAAACAAAACCAAACAAGAAAAGTCCCACACCTTTCTTTTGCACTTGAAAAGGAAAAGTTACTTTCATCATGACTTGAGGCCGCTCTGACGTAAATGTGGTTAAATTAGAAAAGCAGTTTATGTAACGCTCATTCATTTTTCAGATTTCCATTTTGTAGAGCGCTGTCTTTTCCCTAGAACTAACACCCATAAATACTGCATCTATCCCGTGACGAACTACTGAACTCGCATCAACATTGCCGGGTTCTTTCAGTTCTACAGCTCCCAACTTTTAAACTGTTGCACACACGGATTTAACCAAGTCACAACACAGAACACTTCAGGCAGAGCACCTTTAGCACAATCAATATCATCGACAATCACGTCAGGTGAGACACTGCTCAAGCATAATTTCCAGAAATGCAAGTTCTTTTGCAGGAATGTACAAAGGACAGGACCAACTGGAGCAGTACAAAGTATTCGGCTTGCTGAGAAGCTCAACTTCATCTACACGGCTCTGTACCAAACCTCACTAAAGCAGTGATGGCACATGAACAACGGCACATGCAATTCTTTCCCTTTAAGAAAAATAACTTCACAGTTCTGTTAAATAAAGATCAAATGCTCCTATGTACAGTCTGTGAACAGAAAGGACCTGAGAGACATTCGGGTCCAATTTTAATGCTTTCCAAATAAATACCAAATAAAGCAACATATACAAACAGCACACCAGCAGCAATCATTTTACAAATCGGAGTTTAATGTTGTAATTAAGCAAGTGAGGCGCAGCTCTTCCATAAATATTAAGGCATGTCACATAGCATCAAAATGGAACCGATGAGCCTCCTGACGCTTCTCTCTGTCATCTGCTTTCTGAAAAATAAGAATGGAAAACACACTTTGTGGGATCAAGTGCAGCACTGTTACAGAAATGAGCTGTCAAATGTCAGGGAACGGCTGTTTTTTTCCAAGTCACTCATTTGACAAATGACAAAAAGCTTAGGAAAAGCCTCAGTGATTACCTTTTAAATTACGTCAGTCTGAAATAGCAATAATCTACCCCAAATTGGCTTCTGCTCTTAATGCTCAGCTGTTTAGTATTTATGACCCATTATTTTCTATTATTTCTAATAATTATTTTTAAAGGAGTATTTAAAAGATGAAGACTGTTTCCTAGTATGCTTTTATGGAGTCTGCATTATAAATACAAGAAGAAATTACTCTTGATTACTCTGTAAATGCCAGCTACGTTACACTTAAAACGAGATTATTGTCAAAAGATTTCTGTTAAATACAAATCCAGGCGAAGACAGAGGTTCAGCCAAGGAACAACTGCACCGAGGAAGCTCAAACTGTTCCGTGGTTTTGTCTGCATGATGGACAAGGGAGGTAGGATGCATTTCCCTGGTTACTCATGCTGACCACACACTGACCTGCCGGAACAGTAGTTGGGACGGTGCTTGGAAAAAAGCAGCATATCCAAATTATACCTACAAGCCGTTTAATGTGTAAAAACATGTCCTCTCCCACAAAGCCGCCTCTCGTGTTCTCAAGCAGTAACAGCAGGGAAGCATTTATTAAAGGATTTTTGAACACAGTGTGAACTTTTCTAGAAAGTGGTGCTTTTGTCATGGCAGGGTGTGTAAACCTTAGCAAAAGAGAAAGTAGTAAAACAGGTGTAAATGCCTTTTAGCTTGCTTAGACCCAACTTGTTTTTTGTTTTTAATAGGGAAAATGAAGAAAAGCACAATATGCTGCTGCGTGGGGACACAGATTTGCATCCGAGTTGATAAATAGATACGACAACTTCGGGAGAAATCAGCGCATGTGTGCTGCCCCGGAAGTTTGTCACGTGCTCTGGCTTGAGGCCAAAGCTTTTCTCATCACGCTATGTTTACGTTTGGTAACAACTCCCTTGGACTAACTATGGATCTCACCGCATTTTGTGGCAGCAGCCGACTGGCTTCTTGTCAGGGGCTTCATCAATGTCAGTAGATTTACAAATGCCAAAAAATGGGGTGGGAACAAGGGAGTGGCACAGCCTTTCCTACACTGAAATGCTTGTCACATTCCACAATAGTTTAGAGTTTCACTTAAAAAGCAATTTTGACTCCATTTCTTGTAAGCTTTCTGAAAAAAATCACTACTTCAGATTTGACAGTAACTGATACTCTGATGAATCCATCAAAACTCCTCTAGCAGTAGTATCATCAATGTTCACATGACTAGTCTCAAGACCCTGAACGCAGGTATATCAAGGTCCTTATCAAAGCAGTCTTTGCTTTAAGATGAATATTGGTGTAAGTTCTTCCCCAATTTCTCTATCATTTGATGTATCAAAACTAAAAACTAGTCATTCCCTGTTTTTCAAGATATACAAAATTTCTAAGGAACAACCCCTAAATCCTGCAGTTCTTTACACAATACTTGGCTGGCAGATGATTTTATAGGAACTATTGCAGACAAAGGCCTCTTATTACTGCTTATCTGCAGCAGTCAAAGTACATGGTTTATTTTAACTGCTGAATAAAACACTGTGGCTTACAGACAGATATATCCTCTGGGGAAAAAGAAGAGACTGTAACTGCCAGGCCGTTCCCCCTTCCTTTCTTTGCTGTAGGTGCTCTAGAGATCGGTAGGCAGAAGAGTATTTTTATGAGAGGATTACTGAAAGAGGCAGCAAACCAAGGATAAACTTGCAAACACTGGAGTTTAACTCCCAGTCACGCCAGTGATGCACCACACGGCTTGGTCAAGGCTCTTACCTGTTCTGCACCTCAACCATTTCTTGTAAAAATGTGGAAGGTTGAAATCAATAGGAAGGCACACGAGAGTTACAGGAATTAACAACTGTTGACACAGGAGTTTGGAAACATGCGCAATTTATCCACACGTTTGTGACTATTTTGAGCAAAATGCAGCAGTTGGAAGTAAGTTAATAATTCGACCGATGCAGCGCTTCCTTCACAAACACCTCGTGGAGTTTACAACGGCTCTGAAAGCACTCACTCTGGGTCACTATGGGTCATGAATTATTATATGAAGAACTGTTTTAAACATACACATTCATTCTCCATTTCTCCAGATGGCATTATACATAGAGATGGAATTAGACATAGTTAATCCTTTGCCAACTCAAAGTCCAAGCATTTTTCCTGCTGTTGGACTCGATGATCTTTCAAGGTCCCTTCCAATCCCTAATGTTCTGTGACTCTGTGATACTCTTGCTGCTTAAGATGTGTTGCAGACAGTTAAACCCCACCAGTGTATAGTCTTAGCTATGCTTTCTTGGTACAGCAGGACTTGGTAAGGACAGGCATAATAAACTTCATACTTCTTTGCTCTGAGTGTTTCATTCCCAGCTTTACTATGATTTGGAGCCTGTATTATGAAGCATGCATGAAGCCTACCCGAATGTTTAACACGGTCATTTTATTTCCACAAGCACACTGTGACAAACAGTTCTACCGTGTCAAAATGTAGAGTAATTTTATCTGACAGCTAAGATTGTGGTTTGGGTATGCAGCAGCATTTATTGGCAATCCTGCCATTTGGGTATGATTGTGGACTGAGCATAGTTAAGAAAAATGGGAATGTGTTTCTTTTGTGACATGAAAGGCCCCTTTCAAAATGCTTCTTCAAATCAATGGGTTTCTATACACTACATGTATAATTCAGACACAGAGTAAAGCAGCCCATGTGCACACAACTGACTCCCTATACGGTCTTGAATGCTGATGTCAGTGCAACCAGCACAGATACAGAGAATCCTTTTCTTTATTTTTCCCTTACTAGCAAAACTCAAGGCAAGCCTGCTGAGTTTTTGCTCCATCTCCCAAAACAGTACTCTTAAAAGACTCTGCAAAACAGAAAGCTTAGATATGAAACAAAACAGTCTCATTTAGTTGGGAATAACAGCATAACAGCAAAAGCTTATCCCTGCTGCTCTTCATTTCTGTTTTCAAGTGTCTTGGAGCTTAAATAAAAACAGTGCAGATTTTTAACTTTTCCACAAACACCGAGTTAATAATAAACAACTTCTGGGAATTAACGCAGTGTGTGTCCGGATTTAAACTGTGCAAAACTACTCCAGAGTCCCAAATTACAGAACAAAAATAGTAGGAAGTGCTAAATAGTATAGAAAATACACAAAGCCATCTAGTTAATTCAGCTCACCTTTTCTTGCCAGTGTAATATGCCAATTATTGCCAGGATGAAAACACAGACGCCAATTAACGCTATAGCTGTTAGCAGCACAATGTTACTCGGGGTCAGATACAGCTTGGCACTCCAGCTATACAAAAAGAAGAGAGTTCAAGGAAACATTAATATCTTTCATTAGGAAGCAGCAAACAGATTTGACTTAAAGATGAAAAGAATCTGCTAGTCTACAGCAGATGACAACTTGTTCTACAGAAACTAGAGGCTATAGTTAAACATAGAAACTTAATGGTGCCTACTGGAAAATATACAGCTTAATGTAATTGTTTTCTGGTAATGCCATATTGATTTCATGTCTAACTTTCCAGGAATGCTATGGATATTCTTGGGGAATGACTTTTTTTCTCATTAGGAGATTTGTTTTCCACCCTTGCCCAGGACAAACTCGCATGTGAAAGGAAACCTTCGACAAAACTGCCTGGAATTGGGAGATAGAAGAGGAGCGTCAAATAAGCCTGTAAGATTATTTCCTCCACATGAGAAACTCCTCTTGGACAGGCTCGTGGCAGCCAGCTGGTTAGGCATCTCTCAGCCTAAAGTTTACCCAGGGACAAGGGCAGTTGTAGACAAGTTAACAAGTTAGCTATGGCAGGAGAACGCTACAGAGCAATACAAATAAGCACATTAAGGGCTTCTGGAAGACCACTCCTGAATGTTATGGGTCCTGAGGCTCATCTGAAACACTTTGTACTACAGGCTTCCTTTCATGGGAGAGCTGTCAACAGGAGGCAGCACTAAGGTCTCTTGGGGAAACAACATAGTTATTTTAAAAACTAAAAATGTCCATGTTTCAGAGGTGTTTATTATAAAATCCGATTTCATCTGAGGATTCTATCCTCTGTTATTCTACAGTATCCATAAATTCATTTTAAGGGAAAAGAAAAATGGTTTAAGGATAAGGCAGCAGAAAAAATTTTGCATAACACGTATGTAAGACTGTAACTAAATTTTCTGCATCTGGCAGATGTTATTCCTGTTGCTGTTAATTAGCAACTCAAGCGGCACGTAACCTCTCAAGTGCTGCTTGTTCTATAGTAAAATTAACTGCTGAAACTGATGTCAGAGTAATTTCTGCACAATAAATGCAACTGACCTCACTGGTAGATCAAGCGGCAAAAAGCAGCTGGAGTATGTGACTAATGTTTTCTCTAATAGCACAGAGAGAAAAATACTTTCTTTCTCAGATAAATATTTTAACTGCAAAGGGAATTCAGCGTTCAAGCTCTTGTGTAACCAACCTGTTCACCTTTACTTAAACAATAGGCATCCCTACCCATAGCAACAGACACTGCCTTCGGAAGGGCTTAACTAAAGCAACTGGTGAAACAAAAATACTTGCTTGAATCATTCCCAAAGTCAGAGTCAAAAAGATCGTTGGTAAATTTCACAAACTTACAGGAGTTGAGCTGTTAATTGATTTTGGTTGTTTGTATCAGCTGGTAATAGATTTTGATTGTTTATGGGAACGATCCATGAGTCTGCGTAAACACTTAACTATTCTGCCTAGTCACAGAAGCAACTGCATCTACAGAACAGCCACCCCCTCTTAAATTTAATTTCAATACCAGTGACTATTCTACAACCTACACATAACGCCTAATTTACACTCTGTATTAATGTCGTTCTGTGAAGTGCAAATCCAGATGGTGAAGTTACCTTCGAGGAACATTATGAGGGTAGGGGATGACTATCAGCTGCGAGTTGGGTATGATAGCAGTCCATTCTTGTTTCCTTACGGACTGAAAGAAAAGCAAGGGCTATGTCAATTTTTAACAAAACATCATTCTTAAAGGAAAGAAATTCTTCGTTGAAACATACAAAAGGAGAAACAGAAAAACCCTTTTAAAAAAAAATTTAAGTTACTATTGCCTTATGTTTGTATAAACCTCTTATTCTGAAACTTCCACAGTGCTTTTAAAGAAAAGTAAACAAAATCACTGCTGACACGAAACACAGCATCTACTTAAAAAGTACAAAGCAATGACATACTAAGCAAAGAAGAAAAGAACTAGTTCTACAAAGGCAGCCAGCAAAGCAATTACCCCAATCAGAATCTGGCCAGCACATGAATTCAAACGCCTCCCTTTCTAAAGCAGCACTATCAGATCTTTAAAGACTGAACAGTGTCAGAACCCTATTTTTGTTCCATCTTGAGATTGCATAACCATGGTGATTTCCACCTGTCGTCATACTGATCACGGTTTTGTTAACCAGGCAGAAAGGATTATGTGAGTTTGCAGGCTGGGCAGACCAACCCCAGTAGTCTTACAGCTTAGACTATAACTGGCCCCTCAAGTCTAAGGCACATTCAGCATACGAACAAGTTCTATATATCTGTGTTAGCATTTATAGACAACTTCTCGGCTGGTTGTTAGTGTCAGAGCTTATACACACCCCAAACACAAGCAAACCTTCTCTGCAAGAGTTTCTGTATTCTGTATCACTTCGGTGTAAGTTTGCTTCTGGAAGAAAAAAAAAATCCCCAAAAATATCTCTGCCAGGACTTCCATCCAAAGTCTACCTGGAAAAGTAACACCATAAATATTAGCCTGGCAGTCTTAAATCTCAACTAACCTTCTCTCCTAGCGGACGAGGGATGCCAACGTACAAATGGTCAAGGAAATTTGCACTACGGCCCAAGCCCAGCACGTTGTATGGCAAGTGAAGAGCAAAATGTGCTGACTGGCTAAGCTGTCCAGCTGAAATAAAATGAGAAAAGAAGCTCAAGTTCATATTTTGGAAAAAAACCCCACCAACCCCCAACAGACAACCAACAATCTAAAATTTCAGAATCAGTAATAAAAGTTTAAGACTTGTTTTAAAAACCCACATGAGCATTTAACTCTTAAAGGCTCAACGCCACGCTGCCAGTTTGTGGGCGCTCACTTGGAGAATAGTTTAAATACCTGTGATTTCTATAAGACGATTCTTTTGAGCACCATTGCTATCTTAACCTGATTCTCTAGTATTTGTTACAAGTTGAAAAGAGATCAGCAATCTGCATTTATTTTGACACGAGTAGTGACAAGTCTTTTGCCCCACTGATTAGTAAGCTCAGATTCAACATGTGAAGGTTCATTTTAATTCTTATTAGAGTTAATCATAAACCGTTGGCTTTTCTTGTGTCACAGAATTAGCTACGCAAATTCTCACAAACAACTTCTCAAATAATAAATTGATTTAATGAAAGCGAGATGACAGTGGTTGCCCTTTTAGGCAACCTCATTAGGCCCTCACTAGGGCATGCAACCCTAAATAGTTAAAGGAGAAACTATCAGGGAAAATAACATTCTTTTCTGAAAAAGCAGTAGGGAAACATACGTATTGCAGCCGCCAGCGGGTTCATCAACACCCTGTTTCCAAACTACCCAATTGTGACATTTAAACAAAACCTTGCTGATTTCTCTCAAACTGATTCAGGCCCTTACGAAGATCCTTTGTGGATTCTCTAGGTCTGGTTACACAGCAGGAACGACACGAGCACCGCATAAGCACTGCAGTGAATTCAGCCCTTCACCAGCCTGATAGAAATGGGTTACAGGACACTCATACACCACAGGTAGGTTCGCATCACCATTACAAACACTTTTCCACAAAGTCTGTATTTTAAGCATCACATTTTTCTCTGCTTTAACACCTGACAGATTATGCCTGAAACCGGAAATTAAAATTTAAGTGACAAAACATAAGAAAACGTGAATTGGAGAGCAGGATTTCAAATTTTGTAATGAATTTACAGGTAACTCCTTCCTGTGTCTCCACACCTTCTTCCCAGGCTCAACGCTGAAGGTTAATACAGACAACTGGCTGTTGGCCGTACGAGTTGCTCTGCATCTCACATAGCTGCAGTGAACAGAGGGCCGGGGAAAATACTTCCCCAGTGACAACCACCACAACTGCTTGGGTAAAACCTAGCATCCTTTCAAAAAAGAAACCTCCAGAAACAAACTGCCATTCTTGGCTCCTAGAAGTAGCCTGATAAATGCAAGCTTGCATTTGCTACTTACTGCATGGCAGCTCTGACACCTGGGGCACTAACAACATAGAACACCGACTTTCAGAAGCAGCTCTTTGGCTTTCGTATCCTCTTATCGGGAACAAACTATGTCATGTGGTTGTATATTGGATGATGACAGTTTTGAATCCCTCTTCAATAAGATTACTTCATGGTGTTATGTATCTGAACCTTCTTGTCCTCCACCACCTTCTCAGGAAGGGGCTTACCATAATCCGACGTGTCAGACATGTTTTGAAACAGATGGGTTGAATCATGAGGTAAACATTCTGTATTATCGCAGTTTTAGAGCGATATTAATTTAAGAAGGCAAGATATATACACTGCAATGAGATCTGAAAAATCAGCTTGATGCTTATTTTACGTTTAAGCCGGCACGCTTCTGGCAAAAACTTCCAGAAGTCTTCCTGAAGATTAGGCACATTTGAGATTTACTTCAGCCCCGTGCAGAACCATGTAATGAGCAAGCAGATGGTGAAATATTTGAATAGGATTTGTATTTTCAGTCTTCTCTTTTGAGGACAGGTATCCTATGAGCATTGTTAGGTGAATTCTGTTACTACCGACTCGGCGTCAGAAGGCATTAGCTAAGCAGCTTTCCTCTTTAAGAATGGGGACTTTCCAGTAAGTTCCGATAACAGTACAGGACTTGAGCTTCAGTTGGTCCCTGTGTTGTTGCTGACTCCCCTTAAGTGACCTTGGCTAAATTGCTTAATGACTGGGTCTCAATTTCCACATCTAAATTTTGAGTAATCCTCAGACTAAGTACAAAATACCTGAAAGCACTGGTTACCAATCGAAAGGCAGCAAGGAGCAAAGGTAGACTTAATAAATCAGACTCAGTTATAGAAACAAACAAGGTCTGTATTACTTGGTCATGTTGTGGCATAATAAAGAACTTTCTTCAAATTTGTTTCACTAACATTTAATTCTGAAGGACCTTTTGCAGAAGAACAAGCCACTGCTGTAATATTTAACATTGGAAAGCTTTTAGAATGAATTCTGAGTTAAATGTTTAGGATTAGGAGGCGACTGCAACTCGGAACATTTTCTTTCTTTCATCATACATATGAAATGAATGTCACCTAAAGGAAATAAAAAGAAAATGTCAGCCACTGTGTGCATTCAGCCTCAAAATGGTTAGCGAGTCAGATACTGCAGGTCGAAGCATTGAGTAATTTCATGGCTACTAACACCAGTTCTTACGCCTACTAAGATGAGGATAATGAAATCTCATGCTTCAAGATGTAAACAGACAATTTGCAAAGACTGGACAGGATTGTTTTCTTCCAAATAGCAGACAGAAAAAGTGCACATACCTTTTTATTATCTACTTCTAAAATTGGGACATACTAGTTAAGGAGGAGAGTAGCATACAGAAGGTTCTGGCTTAAAGCTGGCAACAATATGAGCTCTCTGAAACTACTTCTTGCTTTACTTGTTCTGTATGTACCATAAACTCTGTAAGAGTCTGATGGTTACACAAATGTTCCACTTAGAATTGCAAACAAGTAATTAAGAATGACAAGTGCTCATCTGAGTAACATAAAAACCATGAAAAAAGACTAGAAATAAAAAGAGAAATCACAGCAAGTACTGTCAATATTTTATTGTCACATCTGAAGTTCTCAGTCACCAGCAACTACTTAGGAAAACACTTAGATTTAATTTAAATAGCAACGCCAGCTATTTGTATAATAGTTTTATAACAGGGCACATTTCTTCCGCTTGTTCCAAAGAGATTCGAAAATGCCACTCTCGAAGGAATGTGAGATTTATATCTTGAACTAAGACTGTTCTTTAAGCTTTAGGGTCTGTGCAAGCAAGGATGGAGACAGTAGCCATTGCTTCACAGTTTGTTTTGCTTCGTCAGTGGAACTGTTACTATAGTCAAGAATCAAAAAGCTTTCTCCTGTCCATGCTATGCATTATTGCTTTTAATACTAATTCAGCACTGCCTTTTGCCTTATGTTTCAGGACCATCACGGGCTGTGGTATCGCTACAGGTGCTGATGTTTATATTTTTGCTTTAAGTCACTAAGTTTATGGCTTCAAAAATCTTGGCTAAAGTAAATAGCTCAACATTTTAAGGCACGGTTTTAGCATGTCAAGAGACCTGCTTTAAAAGAAGCAGCTAATGATGCTGGGAAGCCAAACCTTACAAACTTCTACAGAGTCTGATAGCCATCCCAAACCAAACTCCTTATTTTTGAAGCCTGGCATGCAACAGCTGAACCAATACAAACTGTTACCCTTTCAAAAGTCTTGTCTGAAAACAGAACGATGCGTTGTCTACGACACATACAGTACTTGCTCTTTTATTTCTGAACTAAGGCATTTCCCTTCTGTTTCCATTATGCTGATGTAAACTTGATGAAAACTTGAAAGTAGTCCACTGTGCCCTGGGTTAAAGAGTAATGTACTCAAGAGCTTATTTCAGGCAGCACAACTGCTTAAATGAAGCTATCAACTTTGCGAAGGGAAGGTGATTGCAGTTACATGTAGAAAGGATGCTTTCTATTGTTTTGTTAAACAATAATGACAACTAATTATAATGTGTCATTCTGGACCTATGAACAGTGTAGTTGAACCTGCATACATAGATTCACAATACTTTGAATAAGCTTATTTTTTTACAATAACAAAGCAGAACACAGAAGAGTTGAAAGATGAATGGAAACTCAGATTTCAGACTTGTGGTCTCTTTTGTAATTACATTTTTCATGACAAAACATCATTTGCATTCATGGAGTCTAATGAAGCCAATCAGATTCATTCAATGCACACTGTTTTCTCAGACATTTTAATACATTCATGAAAATAGTCACTGAGAAAGCTTGTGAGTATGTCAAAAAGCCCCCCCAAACCTAACAGAGCTAGAAAATGTAACAAGGAGTTGCTTTCTTTCAGACATATAGTTTTGTACCTGTTAACAACGTGGGCAACTTTCCTGCTGTGTAAAACATGGTACCAGAGTTGTAGCCCCTAGTCTTACACTCACATCTAAATTCTCTGTATCATCATTCAGTTTAAATATTGAGGTCAACATATCTGCTTTTTTACAGGTTAGATTCACATATGAATCCACGAAAAACTGAAAATTATTCCAAAATAATGACACAGAAGTTGCATGGGCTGCTGGGCAGTTATGGACAATGGACATGCAACAGGTGGAATAAGACAAAGGCAGTTAAGAGTTAGGTAAAATTTCACAACTCCACGTTGGCTTTAGTTGAAAGCTTTACTTCCGTTCACTGATTACTGCCTTTGGAGTTGTAGGTTCCTGACTGGAAAAAATGAGGTGGACCAAGAGCTCTTTTTTTTTTTTTTGCTTAAAATTATTCAGTTGGTAACTTCCGCTTTCTAGGGGCTGAGTACGCACTGCCCTCTTCCATACTTGCTGCCTGCCTCTTCTCATTAGTTCACACAGTAGGAAACTCCAGATTAATGGAGTACACAACTTTCCCTGCAATATCTTCTCTTGAAGTTCTGAGGAAAGTACACAGGATGTGCAGCCTTGCAACCTCATGCTTATTACCTGCTGTGCTGCTAACATTTGTGACACTTCTGAATGCCCAAATTCCAGATCTGATGCACTTATGAGACTTTCTGTTTTTCATTAACTTTACAGCATAAAATTATACAAGTAAAACCAGAAACTCTTAAAAAACCCTGTTAACAAACAAACAATAAAATTATCGTATTTCTGGTACTCAGCACAGGGGAAAGCTGTCTAATTTGAACCACCTAAATACAGCATACAAACTTGGGATGTAACAGTACAAGTAAAAGCAAAGTCATAATTACACGTGTTTTCCTAAACAAAGGAGTCACACAGAAAAACATACCATCAGGGCATTCCTGCCCACAACAACCAGATAATCCCCACTTATGGACTCCAGCTTTTCAATTATTATTCCAGCCTGTTCTATGAACACACGCTACTTTCTGTACAGCGGAATTCTACATAATGAATCCTGCAATGTCAATTGGCCACTGAAACATAGCTGATTTTGCTTTTGTCTGGTACATATTGCAGTGTTTCAATTTAAATTCATTACTCAAATAGCTGCTAGACTTTTGTGTTCACCTCACAATCCAATTTCATTAAACAGCATGAGAACTCAATACAACAACAGGGAACAGTAAAGAGATTTCAAAAAACCAGAAGATCATGACTTAACAGCATGCGAAAGGTCATTCTGCAATGGAAGGTTTAAAACAAAACAAAGCAAAACCAGCAAAGTGAAAGAGCTCTGAAATGAGAATTGCCAAGGCGATCAGTCCACAGAGCTTCAGTCATACAGATGCTTAAACAAATTATGATGATTCATATTCATCCATTCAATGAATAAAAGCCTGGCAATGCAGATGTAGAACTGAACATCCAGGCTGACACTCAGACTTAACTGCGGGGTCTCCTTAAAAATAACTACTCCAAAGGAAATGGGAGTGCAGATTGCAGGGATCTTGTCAGAAAGCAAGACTTAAACATTAGTTTTCCTACTCCTCCCAGATTTACACCTGGACCTGATATGATCTCTGAAGCATAACATTTCTTACATATTTGCAGAAGCTATTGCAATTTAATTTCTTCTCAGAGAGTAGTGGTCTGTGGGGATATTAACTGTGGATGTAAGACTCAGTACTTCTCAATTCTGAAGCTTATTTTGGCAACTGCTATTCCGTGTAGCTAATTTAACAGTATTTCTCGTTGTAAGATTACAAGTGAATTGAGCTATGTGAAAATTAAAGTACAGAATACGTGCTAATTATTATTCTACTATCTTTTAACAACATACTGGCATGTTAATAGGAGACAGAATAATTCTAGCAGTGTTTTAAACAAACCTTCATAGTTATGCAAATTTCCTGAAGTTAAGGCTTGGCAGATCAAAGCACTTTAATATGAATTATATAAGGACAGCCATATGTACTTTATTTTTCTCTTTGCGTGAATATTGCATAAAACTAGGAATATCAGATGCAGAGTGGTGGACAACCGAGTATTGTATGATTTAGTTTAGCCCACAGCTAGAAGGATAAATTAAGGTGACTGGATGGTTTGCTTTCACAGCCCAACCAGTAACTGCTCCCTTGCTAAGTGCAGCGATAAAGACAACAAATAGCATCAAGTGAACCAGGGGGAAAAATAAAAAGTAATGGCAAGCATTGTTTTAATTAGAAAAAGAACTATTTTGTTACTCATATGAGGTCCTGGGAAAAACAATAGTTTTTAAAATACAATATCAGATCTTTCTCATTATGGCTTTCATATAACGACAACATTCAGATATGGATTGTTCCATGGTATTATATAAGGATGCAAAGAAGCAGATGAAAACTAGCTTTAAAATAGTACATTGGTAGGCTTATACGTGGCGCAAAAACGCCATGTGGGTTTGGTATTGCCCACCAGTACACACACAGAGAACTGCCGCTTGAAATATTTCTGAAGAGTCAAACAGAACACAATTACGATGCAACAGACTGGTTTCCAAGATAATATCCTGTATTTATATATATGTGAAGGATGGGTGTCAGGAGGATGGAGCCAGGCTCTTCTCACTGTCGTCCAGTGACAGGATAAGGGGCAATGGGTGTAAGTGGGAACACAGGAGGTTCCATATCAATATGAGAAGGAACTTCTTCACAGCGAGGGTAACAGAGCACTGGAACAGGCTGCCCAGTGGGGTTGTGGAGTTCCCTTCTCTGGAGATGTTTAAAGCCCGCCGGGATATGTTCCTGTGCAACTTGGTCTAGGTGACCCTGCTGTGGCAGGGGGATTGGACTAGATGATCTCTTGAGGTCCCTTCTAGTCCCTAGTGTTCTGCGTATGCCAGTAATTCTAGTTAGAACATTTAGTGAATTTTATGAGTAAGACTTGTAAGAGAAGAAAGTTGGGCTACAAACTTCCTAATATGTTAACTTCAGAAAATGCGACTTTGAAAAGTTCTTGCAATATACTAAAAAAAAAATAATCTATTAACGTATTCCAGTTGAGAACCTGATCAAAGACAGTATCAGGATATTCCCTGTAGCAATATTGCTCGAGTCATAAGTGCATTTGGAATTCATTACTGTTATTTCATAATGGCAAAACATAAAAAGGAAATTCATCACGATTTGACTCTTAGGTTTTTATTCTTGTAAATGTGGTAGCACTGAAGATGAATAGTACTACAGCAGCATTCAATCATATTTGATAGCTGTTTCTTAAACTGTAAAAACACTGCATTTCTAAAAGCTCTGCTGCCCTCTAAAAACACCAACCCCAAACATCCAAACTCACCAAGCCCGAATTAAAATGTTTACGACAGATGCATTTGGTTTTTGTTCTTGAAAACGAGAACTAGAAAAACATTATGAAAATGAGACATGAAGTATCTTTACTCTCCAGATGTAAAGAAGGTTGCTACAGGGTTATTTTGTAAGCTTCCTTAAATATGGAGTGCCAACGGGCCCTTCGTTATACACAAAACAAATGCAAACTTTTATTTCTTCAAAAGTGGGGTTTAGAATAAGTTAATACTGCTGTGAATTAATTTATCCTTCTGCGAGTCAATCTTTTGATATTTTGACCCCCACAAAGCCATTATTTTGTCATAATCTGATTAAAATGTGAATTTATAAACCCAAAATTTATTTTTAAAAGCAGCATATAACATGTCATGCAGATATGCCAAGTTTCAGTGCTCTACAGTTACTCTTGATAACCCCGAGTATAAAATATTCTAAAGAATCTAATAATATACATCCTGCTACTTCTTAGAAATCCAGTGCTTTGAGTAAAGTCAGACAACACATTTGAAAAAAATCATGTCTGAGGATTGTAATAAGTAATCTGTAATTATCTGATTTGTAAAAATCTGACTACATGAGCAGTGATTCTAAATGGGCATTAGACCTAAGCAAATATTATGTTGATTTTTTTTTAAATTTAGAGCCATTGTATAGCATTTTATTTCACCTTAAGAAGGCAAAAAGGGTCAGTTTGATGATCTTCCTGATGCATTTATCTTCTTAGGAAAAACCTGATTTTATTACTTAGGCAAACAGAGTCATTCATTAGTACTCCTGACAATAAAACGGTACGTATCTATTTACCAGTCACACAGTCAAAAAGCCCTATAAAGCTGTGTTTTCATCAACTTAATTTACGCAGTCACAAGGGTGCAGCAAATTTAGGCAGGCTTGCATTAAGTTCCAGTGAGCCTGAAGGAATAAATACATTAAACCCACCAATTTCTTCATTTAGATGCAGGTTCACCCAATGAATGCACTCAACTAATTTTTAGTGTCTGGCTGGAAAGAAATTTGTGATACAGAAATTATAGTTATTTCCAGTAACCCCCAGGAAGAAGTCCATATTCCTAAAGATAGCCCCAAAGTTTATTTAACTGCCTAAGGAGAGACTACTGAACTCCAATCTTTTATTAAGGCACAGGTACACTCCAAGCAGTTTCAAAAAACAAGCATTCATGTGTCTTAAAAAATGCAAGGAAACAGTTTGCATTTAATAGCGTAAATTTTGCTGGTATCCAACCTGAAACTCAACTCTAGAGCCTACACGCAACGTGGAAGCAAAGACAATGACATCTGCAGTACCCGGTCATCCAGAACAGGCAGTCTAGTGTGGATTAGACCAGTACACACAATGCAGCAGCAATCTCGAGAAGCCTGTCCTGAGGCAAAATAACTTCAAAAACACTACAGAGACTGTGAAGCTAACGATGTCTGGATCACTATGAGTCCTGCAGACCCCTGCAAGCAGTCCTACTTCCTGTATGGAACTTGCAATATCGTTTAGCCTTATCTTCTTCTGCCCCGTAAAACTTCCACCACAACTTTTCTCTGTATTCCTTCCATACTGCTTGGGCAAGAAAGTTTCAGGCTATGGCTACCTGCAACTGCACACATGCTGACCATATGGCCAACCTGAGGACAAAACCAGCCCAAACAACTGTCAGTTGCTAACTGAAGCGTTTTCCTCATGCAGAATTTTGTCTTCTACCAAACTGCTGATTTTTACAGCTCTGGTACTGGTAGAGTTTTACTTGAGGCATGTGTGCTTCAGTTAAAACCCACTTAAGTAAGCTGGTGAATTCAAGTGGTATTAAGGATCACTTCAGCACAGTGAAGAAAGTGTCCCCTCCAAAGGAATGCAGCCTTTTGAGACTATGGAGCTTTTCCAATACTGCCGCGGTGTGGCTCTCACCAAGCTTGGGTAATGGAATATGCCCAGACTGGCTGCCTGAGTTAGAGCATCTAACAGAGTGCAGTGTAACTAAAAATCTCCAAAGCAATCATGGGGTTTTAAGGGTTCTGACTAAAGATGTAAGCTCTTTTAAAATTTAGCTCATGAAGAAAACCTTCAGAGCAGTGAAGCTGAGGGTACAACTGGCAGGATGTTTGATTAAAATGTACCTTCAAGCTTTCACAGCCATATTTAAGCATGCATGAATACAGAAGTGCTACAGACTATCAGGGTATGTTTTTGCAGCTATCTGGTTTGTGTTTCAAGATATCTTTCTTCTTATTTTTTCCTCTGGTGGAATTAACAGAGTCCTGCACACGGAATTCAAGGTGAGACCATTAGCATTGATTTAGGACCTTAAGGTGTCAGCAAAATTTTCCCTAAACCATTGTTATTTAAATCAGTGCTATACAGAATGCAGTTCTTCCCAGTGAGCAACGGGAAACGCTTTTTTTAAAGCTGAGTTTAATCTGAAATAAGACCTGAATGACAATGACAGGTGTACTCCCATCAGTGGGATGGAGTCAGAATGGCACAACTGACAGACGCATACACTCCGATCACGTTTTGGTTTGCAAGTTTGAGAATTTTTGCCCAAGCAAGAAGTGAGTCCACTATGATCGTAAGATTAACAGAGAGAGTTCAACTAACAAACCACTTATGTGGTCACCTGTGTTTTCTAGGAGCCACTAGAACAGACCTAGCAAAGCATAACCCCAGGATAGTTTGACATTAGGCACTGATCAATCTGCAGCCTAATGTTGTTAACATTATTGCATTGTCTGCTTTGGTTTTGGACCCTTAAGTTCTTGCATCTGTAACATTCTCCCGTGACAAAATGTCTGCTTAAACTGTGAGTTCCATGAAGCACTGCATCTTTCTGTTTATTGTGAGCCTGATACCTAATTCTCAAATATCTGGCAGTTCTTTAAATACATGAAAGGATGTGGCTATTCCCTCTCTATCTATTATGTTTCAGGATTTTGTTAGCCTGCCACACGTAGTCACCAAATCGTATTTCAAGGCCATTGTTGTTTCTTAATAGTTATTGCTAAGGAACTGGTCAAGAAAGCAAATCATTACAAGCTTCTGTTGATTCACAAACTGATTATAGCCTAACAAATAATTTTTCATGGTAGCCAAGATATGGCCAACTGCCCAACCCAATTTGCATGGGACAGAAAACAAAAACCTGCCGTTGCACTGTTTGTAAGAAATATGCAATTTGTAAAGTAAGAAGAGACTGCTGCGGGGCATTTTGCCTTGTAAACTGAAGACACTAATCAAAAGCAGTCCCATTTCACTTTGTAAATCTTTCCATCTGTAGGTTGCTGAGAAGTATACACAGACTGATCACACCACACATACTCTCGTTAAGGGTTGACCTTACCTGATCCATTTTTCAGGTATCCGTTGGCATCTACAGTAGTGTACATGATGTAAGGACCAGGCTGATTAACACCAAAAGGCTGCAAAAGGGGGAGAGAAAATAGAGGCAGGCAAAATTTAAAAACAGACAAAGCTATGGTAATAAAATGTTTCTACATTAATGGTTTCCTTTTGATAGGGATAATTTCAAGACCTTGCAACTGTTCATCATAAAATAAGGCTAATCAGGTAGCATGCAGTTTCCCTTGAAGAAAGCAATGCTATTCAGTTCTCTGGCAAAAGGTTTCCTTGGAATTTACACGTAAAATAATCCCCCCAAACATTTCAAAGAAATAACAGCATGTTCTGAAAAAGCAGAACTCATTTAGTATTTTCTGGGAGAGTCTTCCTAAATTAAAACACATTACACAAATTCAAAAATTTATCATTATTTGGTAGTGGTTAATTTAATTCACAGAAGTGGTTGAATAGTTACTTGTCAAGAACCAGTATCAAGCAAATTCTCAAGGGAGAAACCATACTTAAACATCAAAGTACTGTTAGGGGAAAAAACATCATTTGTAAATATTTGCTTTTTAAACCCTCTCTTCAGTTTTGTAATTCATCTATTAAACCCCCTTGTGTTTTATTTCTGAAATTAAACTCTATGTCTTAAAATAGACTTGAAGAAAAAGCTGCCCTCATTTGAAGCAGTTTCTGTATTTTCAAGTAAAAATTGGTTAGTCTTCAGGGTCAGCTTTCACTCTGAACACTGCTAAACAATTTGCTAACTGAAGGTTTAGTGGCTAAGTTGTTGCAGGGTCTCTGCAGATGATTAAAATAATGATTAAAATGGAAATCAGCACGTCTATGTAGCTACGAGCAGAGCCATCACAATAATGTAACGTTCTTCTCTTCTACCCTTCCTTGTACCCTCTTACTGTATCTTCACCCAAAAGTGGCTCTATGGCTGCGTCTGTCTTATGATCAGCTTTGCCTGGCCTTTCTGACTGCCCAAAACTAGACTTGGCAGTTTGGACATTCAGATGTGTTACACGAGTTTTGCTTTGGATCTGGTAAATCCCAGCCCCTGTGATGCTGGGTAACAGAACTCACCACAGAATCGGTTAGTTAAGCTCATCCCTGAGCAGGCAGTAGGTCTTAAATACGCACAACTTGGCCAGTCACACGTGGTATTACGCGTTCTTCCAGTAAATAATTGTGTTTATATGTGGAGAGGTTTAGGGATAAGTAGAACTGAGCTTGCTCGAAGCTCAATAGTAATGCAAAGTCATTGTTGCAAAGTCATAGTTACACTTACTGTTATTTTCCGGGGACAGTCATTAGAACAGAGGCCACTGAGAACTGCAAAAACATAATGAGACACTGTAGCGTTTATGTTAACAAGGCATCTTACAAGCACTACTTCTGAAATCTGTTCAAGGGCACCTACTGGTTAACCAGCTTCAGAAGAGTACTGCCAGTTAAAAATTCCCCATGTAAACAATTTTACAGCAGTGGACTGTATATTTTATTGATTATTCTTCATTTCCTAATAGTTTAGAAATATTAGCAGAAATTCAGTTTTACAGTTTTCATAGAATCATAGAATCATTAGGGATTGGAAGGGACCTTCAGAGATCATCTAGTCCAATCCCCCTGACACAGCAGGATCACCTAGACCAAGTCACACAGGNGCTAGGATGCCGTTGGACCTCTTGATACACTGCTGGCTCATGGTTATCCTGCTGTCCACAAGGACCCCCCGGTTCCTTTCTCCTACACAGCTCAGTCCCCAGCCTATACTGGTGCCTGGGGTTGTTCTTGCCCAGATGCAACACTCTATACTTACACCTGTTATACTTCATTAAATTTCTCTCTGCCCAGCTCTCCAGCCTGTTCAGGTCTCGCTGAATGGCAGCACAGCCTGCTGGGGTGTCGGCGACACCACCCAGCTTTGAGTCATTAGCAAACTTGCTGACAGTGGTAAACAGAGAAGTGAAGGCTCTGCCTTCTGTACAAGGGATGGCTTTACAACTGAATTTAAAGCAATTAACAAAATAAACTCATTACTTATTTATTCCATGAATCCAGAAGTCTTACAAAGGAGCATAATGCTACTTAATGCCTAAAGCCTGTGACAGTTGTTCAACTGCTTCTTTAATAAAAGTTAATAGTTCCAAAAATCAGGTACATAACAGAAATATCTGTTAAACACTAATTATAATTAAATAACTGATGGTCAATGAAAGCCGTCTGTTGTATATGCTAGAATATCTTGTTACACTGATTATTAGAAAAATCCATATCCAAATCCCTTTAAAACAAATAACAGTAAACACACATAAAAACAGTCTAAGGTGATATTCAGATGACAGCAGCTTGGCTGAGCAGTAGCCCAACAATGGCTGTGAGCATGGAAGAGGATACTGTTATTGCCAAACCAAGTGTGGCAGACAGCAAGAAAAGTTTTTAAAGGCATTTTCTGTCTACTACGACGCTTCATACAGTTTAGGTTACAAAATGCTTGAGGTCAGTGAAATACTCAAAAGGTGCATGCAAGATATTCACAGTGTCATAGTGTCATGTCATGATTGAGTCAGAAATAGCACTGTCACAGTGAAGAAGCGTTTCTAACACTTTGTGTATGAACGTTAAAAACTGTTGCGATCCTTTAGTTATCATTATTTGTCTGCAATTTTAAAATGTTGACATTTCTAAGTACAGAAAAATTTAGTATTTTTATACAGTAAAAAAAATAATCTGGACAAGTAACAGGAAGCTGTGGCAAAACAGAATTTAAAGACTGTATGTACAAATAGCTTAAGAAGTCCAAAAGCTTCTTTTATGTGTTACACATATGTGTGTATACAGGTGGAATCAACTCTTCCTGTTTTGATACAAACCATGCCACTTGCTGTTTATTTTCACTGTGTGAATAAAAATCTGACTAAGTACATTTGACATCAGCCATAAGAACCAAACCTTTTCTCATTGTCCATATGCCAAACAAGGGAACACAATGCATTTATGGAATCCCTGACTAGCACAAAGCATGGCTTATTAGAACTGGCCTCCTCTATATCACTGTAAAAGTATTTTTAGATAACTCATTAATTCCTATTTCCTGGGGTTTCTATGCAAAAATACTCATACACCAAAAAAAGGTGCTAAATAAAGACTTGCTCCAATTTTTAAGGTAGATTTGCACAGAGCAAATCAAAATGCATGCTGCAAATTACTCCTTTCCCATTAAAATAATGGCACACTTAGAATTCTAATACAGCGCTGTGAAGTGCATGATTTTTCTTGTGTGAACTACGCTGCCTGTATATTGAGGAGTACTATTTAAAAGAAGGCTTCGATCATAGCAATAAATTATTATACAGTATTACAATGAAATTAAAGCTCAGGCTAAAGAAAAAGTAATAAATGCATCAGCCCCCAGCAGCAGCTACAGTTGTTTATCTTCAGGTGTGCAGAGTATGTGCTTTAGTAGGATTAGATGCATTTAAATAACATGAAGGCAAATATAAAGTTCGAAGGTAGACTTCTAGTTGTTCCTGTTTAGGTCTTTGAGCTCATAAGTTCAGATACAGACCTAATTCTCATTTGTTCTCAAAAAACTTAAGGAAGGCAGACAAGCAACAACTCAAAGCTCAACACCTTTGCAGTTGAACACGGTAGGGCAGAACTTTTAAAACCTAATTACTCTCAAGTGTAAATGTCATAATTTAGCTCTAGCCTTTTAAACCAAGTCTCTCATTCATACATCTTTGCCACGATCATCGCTATTCTATGGTAAGATGTGCTTGTGCCATGTGTTGCTCTTAGGCTCAAAACACCAACCTGACTTACAGGGGGAAACAAGCAGCTCTTAGTCTCTACATATTCCAGTTGTCACTGAAATGAAACCAGCTCATTTTGCACTGCATTCTGCATAATTGATGATACAGGAAAAAACTCCAATAAAGTGGTCTTAATATGACAGAGGTGCAGCAAAAAAGACCAAAGTCTTTGCTGAAAAGAAAATACTGCAACCGCTCAAGGCAAGGATGAAAATAAGTGCATCTGTCTAATGCTTCTTGCTAGGTTTCTGAAAATAGGCAAGATAAAAAGGCAGTCACTATGGACAAAGAAAGCATGTTCTTTAAGTCAATATTGCTATAATTTCTTCTGGCTCCTTACTGTCTTATTCTGACACATTTGTATGTGCAAGCACATTACTGTATTTTCCTCAAGCTAGCGATTTATGGGACAATCTTCCTTCCAATGTTAAACAGCATTCCAAATTTTAAATAAATTATGCTGAATGACAGATATGTGTAGATCTAATATATAACTTCTACATTGACAGCATTATGGGAGGAGTCAGCAGTGTGCCCAGGCGGCCAAGAGGGCCAATGGCATCCTGGTCTGCATCAAGAACGGTGTGGCCTGCAGGTCAAGGGAGGTTATCCTTCCCCTGTATTCAGCACTGGTTAGACCACACCTGGAGTATTGTGTTCAGTTCTGGGCCCCTCAGTTTAAGAGGGATGTCGAGGTGCTGGGATGAGTCCAAAGAAGGACAACTCGATTGGTTAAGGGGCTGGAAGATAAGCCCTATGAGGAGAGGCTGAGGGAGCTGGGTTTGTTTAGCCAGAAAAGAGGAGGCTCAGGGGTGACCTTATCACTGTCTACAACAATCTGAAAGGTGGGGTTGGTCTTTTCTCCCTGGCCACTGGAGACAAGACAAGGGGTCACAGTCTTAAGCTCCATCAGGGGAGGTTTAGACTTGACATTAGGAAAAGATTTTTCACTAAAAGAGTGATCCGGTTTTGGAATGGGCTGCCCACAGAGGTGGTTGAGTCACCGTCCCTGGAAGTATTCAGGGTTAGGCTGGATGAGGTGCTGAGCGGCATGATCTAGATGTTAGATGTTAGGATTACTGGGTTTATTTGGATTTAGGTTGGACTGGATGATCTTTAAGGTCTTTTCCAACCTTATCATTACAGTATCACAGTAATACTGTGATACTGTGAGACAAGAGATAGTACAAAAGACTTACAGAAAGGGCCTTAATAAGTTCAGTGAGTCCAACCCTTTCCCTTGAAAACAAACGTAGTACATAATTTCTTTCTTGAGTTGTCAGAACTTCTAATGTTGACAAGTCTACAGTTACTCCAGTTACTTGTACTTCACAAGTGAGGCACCTTTATTTAGAAATCATTGAAGTCACCATTTATAATAAAAACAGCTAACATGTTGAAAACAGTGGTCATAGTATTTGAATTCAATTTTGATTTCAATTCAACTTTGAATTTTAATAAGAACACTAAAATAAAACAAAAAACGCTTTGAAATGAAACAAACTCAACATACCCAAATTCAGTTTCTGCAACAAGAGCTTTCTGTAATCCCTAATATTTTTTATGCTGTTTTTTCTTCTTTTACACTTTTATCACCCACACAGTATTACCATAATGTTAATATACAGAGGCTCAAATATACACATTCTCCTCAAAATCCAATTTTGACTTGATTATACAGCAATTACTTACCAATAACTTTCACAAAATAGGCATCTGCTTCAAAGTTATTTTTTAATGTATGAATAGCAAAGTCCTTGGAGTAACCCTTGCTCAACACAATGATATCCAAGATTCCCTAGAGAAAAAAGTATTTTACATTAGAATGTTATTTTACATTAGATAATACCTAAATTAATGAAATCCCATTTGAGAGATAAATAAAAAAATACAGCATGCAGCAAAGTTTACATCTCTGCCATGAATTTTCATATCTTTCAAATTTTACTGATCTATAGCAATTTAACAGAGAGTTAACAGACGGTGCACATGGTTTGTGGCTTCTCTCTTGCTACTGAAGAGAGCAGCTCAAGTAAAGCCTGTGGAGGGTCAGGAAGCCTGCAGGCAGTGATAGGCTTCTGCGATCTGCTCACCTTCTGGAGAGCATCTGAAGATCCTGTACTGTAAAGCCAACAATTCTACAGAGCAGCCTGCCAATGGCACACACACAGATAGAGCAACACAGGAAGAGAGATGCTGTTTGCTGTAGTAAAGAACTGAACTTACGTCTTCGTATATGTCAAAGAAGGTTGCTACCACTGCATCCTTGATTTGATTTAGATCTGAGAGTTCCCAAAATACTTTAAACATGCGACGTACACTCTTGCAGCTTACATTACTGCATGGGACATTTTCTAGTAAAAATGCTTGTTGATTGCTGTAAAACACACATATGTACATATGAAAGAAAACCAAATTATTTGCTATAACACTCTAAATAATAGACATTACAAAAATAATGTAAATAACTAACTTAAGTCTGCAGATGTTAAATGTAGTAAAAACAAAGCTAGTAGCCATTGGATACCTTACAATCCATAAGCACTTACCTTAAATTCACAGACAGAATTACAACCATTATGTTATGCCTGGCTTAAACCAATGAATAAACTAAATAAACAACTCCAGATCAGCAAAAATAATTTCAGTATTTTGAGTGGATAGTTAATGAACTGGCTTAACGTATTCTGAAACAAGTACAAGTGCACTTATCTGCCATTTTCCTTCATCTCTTCCTTTAAGTAGCTTAAACACTACTTAAAAAGCATCAGTGTTTTTTTATTACTTGACGACACTCTCTTCCCACCTCAGCATCTTTAACAGGTTTTCATACATATTGCACTATTTTTTAAACACATCTGAGATTAAACCAAATGTCTGTTGATATGTTTTCCATTGATTCAAAGCCACATGAAACTCACAAATCCCAGCACAGTAGCACACAGTGAAAATAGGTCAAGATAGAAGTGATTGGACATTTGCTGATATGATACATAGACAGAAAGACACGCTATGATACTGAAACAAGAAACCAACCAAGCAAAGTACCTAGCCTAGCATAGCAAAACCTCCCTCATAGAACACTTATCTAATATATGGTCAGTGGGAGACACAAGGTTCAAGAGTGCATGCTGATGGTAATAGCCTTATATGCTGTCTTTGATAGTGTAACAGTGCCGCTTTCACTGGAACTGTGAAAACCTTCACACATTACAAACTGGGAAGATGATGCTTTGGCAGTTCTATATCCTGGGAGCCTGCTAGAATCCATCACTTGCAATGGGAACAGATGAAGTTTCCACCTCTCTTTCTGGCAGCAGAGCCAGGAGATAGAGCAATGCTCTGTAAAGCTAGCTAAGCATGTCAGAGCCCAGGGCAATAACCAACAACCTTCTTCGTTATAACCTTGAACATACTGTTTGGAGGGTCACTGCACGGTTGGTTTTTTTTCTACATCTAAACAGCATCCACTGTCTGCAAGATGCAGTCAGGCACTTACAGACTGACAAGCCTTGCTCATGAGGAAAGCAGTGTTTCTTTATTTCTATGAATATTTTAGATAAGTTGATACTCGTAAGAACCACATCCTGCAACACTGACGAATCTGCAGCACCCATTTCAGAAAGAGTTAGAGCAGGGCCAAACGTTTAACAAAAAGCCAAAACATTTCTGACATAGGAGTAAATCAATTTCCTTGCCTGTATCCAAGTTATTATTTCAGAATCTGCAACAGTAAAAATGATGGACTTTGTTGTAGGCAAGATGTATCAAAAGTAATGTAAGATTTTGAAACACATCCCTCAAAACATTATAATCACATTTCTTGGGCTTCTGTGAAGAATACACAAATTAGGCCTTTGTTTTCTGCCATTTGACTGAAGTTTTTTGCTATTTCACTGTTAGAAGCCTGAGTACATTGAATCAATGTTCAGCCAAAAAGAGAAAAGAGGTGATCCGCACTATTCAAGACATGAGATGTTATCTGATCTGAAAACTCAGAATCATAACTTGGAATTGTTAAAGTGCTCACGTTCACATCACCTTAACATACATTTGAAAAAAAGTTGGAGGAAGTTTTACAAAGATGCTGTCATTCAATTAATGTATTAAATTGTCAGAATTTATTAGATGATAATTATTGGACAGCAGGCTATTTAATTTCTTACTACTACTGATTTATATCTGTAGAGTTTCTTCTGAAACACAAGCTTGCCTAATAAAATATATGCATCAAAAGATGCTACATATAAATGTTAAGCTACATCAACTGTTAACTACACCTACTAGTACATACACACAGGTTTATATTCACTACGTGAGTCACATAAAGTTGAAATCTGACTCTCTCATTTTGATTTAAGAGTTGATGTTTACAATTCATAAAAAACATGTAACCTTAGGGGTAAGAAACCAAAACAATGAAATTCTAAAGCTAATGAAAACCATTACTGTTGGTGAGAAAGACGTCATACAATGAGTTTTATAAACGTGAATGGCAATATTAAATTTGTTCTGTTTTTTCGGTCTTGCTTTTTTAAAGTGGAATTTACAGATACACATCACCGACAGCGTGCAGAGGCTTTTTCCTATGTACCTTTACAATCAAAGCTGAGCCCTCTCTGATGATTTCCAATGCAATAGCTTGACATTTATTTTACTGATGTCTTCAAATTATTTTGACGTCTATACCAGCATTAAATTCCTCCTAACTTCATCTTTGAAAAGTATGATGAGAAAAGCTAATACCTTATTAGACGGGTTTAATGCTAAATAAACACTTTAGACTTGAAGATTTCACTCAGGTGTCTTCAACACCATCTTTTTTCTCTTTTTTTTAAACAAATTGATAGTACCTATAGTAAAGGAATTAGGTCAAAACCTCATGTGTAATTCCAAAATTATTCTATTTAATTCTTAACTTTCCTCATATTTATGGTCAGAATTTTGAACTACACAACCTGCCATTAGTATCCAAACAGCACTACCTAACTAAAATAGAGTCTCCATGAAAAAAACAGTGTGATACACGGACTTCTGTGTAAACAGTTTATCCTTTTTTCACTAAAAGTGAGCAAACGTGACTTTCCTTTCCATCATGTATTTTCAGTCCATTATTTCTTGATAAAAAAAGCAAATGTACTTGCAGACTTTCTCATATCCACATAGAATCATAGAATCATTAGGGATCGGAAGGGACCTTGAAAGATCATCCAGTCCAATCCCCCTTACACAGCAGGATCACCTAGATCAAGCCACACAGGTGGGTTTTAAACATCTCCAGAGAAGGGGTCTAGTTTCCCACCCTGGGAATCCTGTTCCAGTACTCCGTCACTCTCACCGTGAAGAAGTTTCGTCTTACATTCATATGGAACCTCCTATGTTCCAGCTTACACCCATTGCCCCTCGTCCTATCACTACAAGACACTGAGAAGAGCCTGGCTCCAGCCTCCTGATAGCCACCCTTCAAATATTTGTAGACATTAATGAGGTCACCCCTCAGTCCCCTCTTCTCCAAGCTAAAGAGACCCAGCTCCCTCAGACTCTTCTCATAAGGGAGGTGTTCCANCTGAGTTTGGCTGCAAGGATGCTGTAGGAGACTCTGTCAAATGCTTTACTGAAGTCAAGATAGACCACATCCACTGCTCTGCCATCATCTATCAACCTGGTTATCAACCCCTTGGTGTAGCTATGCTGACTGTCCCTAATGACCCTCCTGTCCTTGATGTGCCTGGAGACAGTGTCCAGGACAAATTGTTCCATCACCTTTCCTGGGATGGAGGTGAGGCTGACTGGTCTATAGTTACCTGGGTCTTACTTCTTACCCTTTCTGAAGATTGGAGTGACATTTGCTATTTTCCAGTCCCTAGGCACCTCTTCCTGATCCCCATGAGTTAGCAAAGATGATGGAGAGTGGTCTAGCAATAATGTCCGCCATCTCCCTTAGCACTCACGGGTGCATCCCATCTGGGCCCATGGATTTGTGCACATCCAGTTTGATCAACTTATCCCTAACCCAGTCCTCATCAACCAAGGCAGGCTCCTCTATTGTCCCAGCTTCCTCTGGGACCTCAGCAGTCTGTGGTTTGATATCAAGACAGCCCCCAGAAGTACAGACAGAGGCAAAGAAGGTGTTGAGTATCTCTGCTTTCTCTGTATCCTCTGTCTCCAGGGCACCCACCTCACTGAGCAGGGGGCCTGCATTGCCTCTAGTTTTAGTTTTAGCTGCGATGTGTTTGGAGAAGCCCTTTCTGTTACCGTAGATGTCTTTTGCAAGGTTTAATTCCAAGGAGGCATTGGCTTTCCTAGTTGCATCTCTCACCAGAGCTTTATAATCACCCCCCCAAAAACAAATCACATAGTGGTTTTAAAACGTCCATCTGGTTTTCAGGGTGAGCTACATTCTGAATTCCACTGAAGGCTGCTTCCTCAACTGTTTGGTTCTTTCTTGGAAGAAATCCTAATATCTGGATTTGGCCTATGAGCTGCCAGTTGAGTTCTTATGTTACTTAGGGCAAGTTTGTGACCTTCCTAGTATTTTACAGGAGATTGGGAATATTAATATGATCAGAAAAAATTATTTTCCTGTAGCAATGAAGCATCAGCATCCTTAAAATGACAAAACACTGTCCCTGAAAGCCTATGGGAAAACATATAAAACTAGACACTGCTACAACGGTAAAAACTTAAAATCAATGCTAAAGTGCTACACAAATGTGTAACAGTCAATACTGAACAATTCTGCTTAGGAACTGAGAAAAGACAAAGCCAAATAACTCTGAACTAAGACTAGCATATCACCCTTAACATGCTATTTGCAGCACTTGTAGTATTTGGATGTACACACCAATGTGTACGTGGGGCAGCTAAACTGTGTATGACTGCATAACTTGATCCTGAGACAGTTCATGAATAAGGAGTGATGAAATACAGACTTGTCTACAAATTGGAACCTTCTGATTGAAGTCATCTAGGCAACAAAGTTGAATTTAATGAGTGTAAATAACCATACGCAAGGCTTCACACCAAAGAAAGACTGACAATTTCTTTAAAATTTAAGAGGTTTTTTGCAATTAGGATTAAATAATTACTGCTTAATTTCATACATCTTTCATTCTGTCAGTTTTAGGCATTTACAGTTAAACAAGGGACATCTAAAGCTGGACTAATATTTTACTCCAGACAGTCAGAATACTTGAATTTGCCACTTGTCTTCTCTATTTGCTCAATTACAAGGTGTTCATCAATCCTACTCTTATAAAAAGTCGGCTGTCTGCCCTTGTTTCTGACAAGTGACAACAATTGTTTAGGAAGAGATAATTTGGTAATAAGTAAGAGTCCTTTCAAGTGTACCCATGTAAAGGATCACTGCATAGACATTACTTTAAAACTGAGCATGAACATGCAGGAATGTTTCTAGTAGTATATTGTACTCAGGGTTTTCATTCAACTATCCACATCCAGTTGTTTATTATCTCTGAGTTCCAGCTGTCACTGTTACTGATCACCAATGTCAGAAACACACTGTATTTCCAAATTGACCATTACTTGCAAAAAATATTCCTTAGGTTACACTTTGCAGTGCAGTTATTAGCATCTTATTTGCAAACAAGTGGTTAAAATTTAAATAGGTGTGAGAGAGATAGGTGCTTATAGATTCACATGCAGTACTGATACCTCCAACGTAACCAGAGTCAATTTAAAACCAGCATGTGAAAACATGAATACATTTAAATAAGACAGAAAGTAACAATGAAACAATTAACAACTACTGATAAAATCCCTTTACCCTATTGTTACTCTACATACATACATGATTTCTAACACAGTCATAGCTACAGGGAAGAAAAATCCATGAATATATCTGGCCTGAAGAAAAATATGTAGACTGAAATTCTAATGCGCAAGTTTTGGCTCAAGTCAGAAGTGAAGTCAGCAGGAGTAGGGAAGTGAGTGTCTCCCCACACTGGGCATTGGTGAGGCCATACCTCAAGTACTGGGGGTTCAGTTTTGGGCACCTCAATTTAAGAAATGTTTTAGTGCTGGAGCAAGGAAGGGAAACAAAGCTGGTGAAGGGCTTTATGAGCAGCAGCTGAGGAAGAGCAGGCTCAGGGGAGACCTTATCTCCCTCTACAACTACATGAAGGGAAATTGTAGAAAGGTGGGTGCTGGTCTCTTCTCACAAGTAATTAGTGAAAGAGGAAATAGCCTCAGGCTGCACCAGGGAAGGTTTAGGCTGGACATTAGGAAAACTTATTTTACTGAAAGACTAGTCAAGCCTTGGAACAGGTTGCCCAGGGAGGTGGTAGAGTCACAATCCTTAGACCCGTTTAAATCATAGAATCATTGGGATTGGAAGGGACCTCGACAGATCAGCCAGTCCAATCCCCCTGACACAGCACGATCACCTAGACCTAGTCACACAGGAACGCATCCAGGCAGGTTTTAAACGTTTCCAGTGAAGGAGACTCTACAACCTCCCTGGGCCATTCAGATACGGTTCTTAAAGATCTGCTCTAGTGGTGAACTTGGTAGAGCAGGGACAGATAAAGATGTAAGAATCAGCTATGAATTTAACATCTTCACCTGTTAAAATTTATTGAGTCTGTGGATTCAAACCCCCACCATTTTTTTGTTGCTGCCAATAAGGAAAGTCTTCATGCTGTCAGAATATTACACACTGTTATTTGAAATCAAAAGGATGAAACAGTGTAGTCTTAGGGCAGTTCTGAGAATACCTGAAGCTATTAATAATTTTCCTGACTTATTCACCTAGAAGTAAATCAAAATTATTCCTATTGTGTCCTTACTTCTGTGTTTTGCAAGCATTTTTAAGGACTTGATTTGAAAGTGCTTTCCTGAATTGTGATGAAAGCATGTAACTGATTTTAATCCTGGTCTTCCTTTATCGTGTGTCAGCGTAATTTCAGATTAGTAAAACAGTGTCTGCCTTCTTTAATTTCTTTAAGTTACAGACAGCAACCAGAAGCTAGGCTTCCTAGACTATAGCACAGATTCTGTACACAGAGCGTACAGAAATGCCTTTATCATTTAATCTTAGTAATCAATCACTGAAATTAGATAAGTAGATGTAGCATGAAAGGCTTCAGAGAAGGAAATAAACAGCATGATCCAGAAGTGTTTAAAATGAATTAAATAAGGTTTTCACTTTAATTTGCTCAAATTTAAGAAGTGGTTTTAATTTAATTCCCACACTTTGAATTGTCTCTACTCTGTGACCCAGTTACACATTTTAAAAGACAACTTACTTGCGTAAGTCTCTCAGAAACAATGAATTACTACTACTCTGAGAGGGACATTTCTTAGTGGGTACAAAATGCGATTTCCAATCCCATCCCAAAAATAGCCTTTTCCATTACTTACCTACAAGTACTGAAAATATACAGTTTTATCATGCAATGTACTTATTAATGTTTAGTTTACTCCTTTTTGCCAAACTGCCTTAGTTCTCTCAACTGTCCTTTCAATAACTTGTTAAATCATCCACCAGTATCTTCAGTCCTTTTGCCTTTACTGTGTCACTCAGCTCTGAAGTAGCTTCATACACTCAACCAAACAGAAAAAATTTCAGAAGAAAGGAGACAAAAGATGACAATATAACACAGTAATTCATTGCAACCACACATAGGTAACTTCCTGGGCTTTTATATGAGTAACTGTCACTAACTATTTACATCTTTCACGGAATATTACATTGCCCTAACTATATACCAGCCAGAGGAGAGAATGAACTTCTGAAGTCTGTAACTTCACAGAGTCTTTCTGAAGCACACTAGCTACCTGGCTATACACTAGAAGATAGCTTATAGTACAGTGCAAAACACAAGATTTGTGTGGCTTAAGTAAACAACTTTATAGTTTAGATGTTATAGTATTTCTATGGAATAGGAAAGACTTTGTGCTGACACTGTTTAGAGTCTTCATTCTATGACTGCTCAACAGACAACACAAACTGAGCAACGCTTTGGAGTAAAAAAACCTGACATTCAGGGCCCAAATGCTGTAACTTTGCCTGTGCAAGTTCTGGGCAGTGACAGTATCACCTTCTCCACTGCTATATCTGGATGTGTACAGCTGCTGTGTTACTTATTTTAAGGCTCAGAGGTACAGACAAGGCTCAGCTGGTCCTTGTCTTGTTTCTGAATCATACCACGTAGGCTGAATACAAGCACATAACTTCTCAAACTTCCATCATTTTTATGTATCAGTATCTGAGACCTCTAACACAAAAATGTCAGTGGCTGACTCATGTTTGGGCAGCCACTCAAGGATCCAAATTGACTTGACTTCAGCATCAATATACTTTTTAAGCACCAGTGAGCTCCTCAGTTCTTTTCCTTGCTGAGTATTAATCAAAATATGAACCTGCATCCAAGCTCCACCAATATACCATACAGAGGAAGACGATAACCTGCAGGAGAAACTTCTTTTGCTTGGTAATGCACATAATGCAACTACTTATCAAGGATTCCAGTAAGGAAGATGTTGAGACTCCGTAAGGCATTGACTAAAATGCCTTTTACAGGTGATTACCTGAGGAGGAAAAAGGGGATAGCATAGATAATCTTCAGATGCTGGAAAACCCAAGCTGTGCAGCATCAGACAGACCTCTAGATGGACGTGGTATACTGAGCATATCTTGTCTGCAGTGAGTTTCACTGGCATTATGGTCTCGAGAGTGCTTGTTAGTTTTTCTTAGAAGTAAACAAGACTATTCATCACTTCTACTGTCTAGCAAAATGATGTTCACACGAAAACATGCTGCTTTCACTTCAAGGTAAAGACAAGGACATGCCAAAGTATCATCATCAGGTGCCAAGTGAGAGCTGCCCACAGGCTTCTCCGTTACGACTAGCTGACTAAGTTTATCCTGCAGCCAAGCGGTATGTGCAGAACAGCATGGGCACGCACCTACTCAGATCAGCTGTTATGCAGATCACTAACTCCTCAATGTACAATAGTCTCCCTGTAAGCATCACTATGTGCCCTCTCTCCCCTAACACCAGATGGTAACAACACAAAGTATAAAGAAAACAAGTAATGAAGAAAAAGAAACAAAAACAGGTGAAGAAAGACTGTGCTGACTGACAAGCTTAACAGGGAAGGTTAGAAGCTTCTTTTTAGGGGGAGGACAAGGTGAGTTTATCTTACTTAAATTTGGACATTATGAAATCACTGATAAATTATTACATGTGTCTAAAATTTCTGGTTCCCAGAAGGGCCAACACGCTTTTTTCAATCACCATCAGTCTTCACTCTATGTGAGAACACAGAACAGGTTGCCCAGCTCTCAACAACCTGGTGTTACTAGCCAACAATGAAAACTCAAATCAAGATTTTACAGACAACGATTTGGGAAAGGGAGAGATTATCAGCAACTGTGATCTGGGAGAGGCTCCTACAGGGGTACTTCATACTCCATTCCCTCGTCCAATTCTCTGCCAATAGCCACAGTTTGAGCCTATGCAGTTAAGCACTCTGAATATATCATGTGAATGCAGTCCATTTTAAAAAGGTAATCATTCAGAGATCAACTGTATGGTTCACTTGATGAAATGAACAAGATGCAATAAAATTAGTCATTAATGGCTGATGATTGAACATATACTGTACCTTCCAGATGTGTTCTTCAGTATGGCAAGCGCATCTGGGTAGCCATCCATATTGTAGTCTCCAATATGAAGTGTAATTGGAAATGACATTTGCATTGAAGATTTATCATTTTGATATGGTACAAAACCCCAGAGCGTATCTTTGTTTCTGAAGTCTTGCAAGACTGGAATCCACTGTGAAATGAAACAAAAAGAACAGCTAGGTAATAAAATCTATTTTATCTATTTAAACAACCTAATTCTATTTAACACAGCTATTATATTATAGCTATTTCAGCTATTTCTTAACCATTTACAAATTTTCAAACAGGAAATAAGAATTATATCCTGTCACCAACCGAAAAAATTATTTTTAAGTATTTTCTATCCACCAAATTATTCCAGAACAGGAAAAAACCAACATAGGTTTGTAATAAAAGACCAATGTTTTGGTATATTTTGGAATGTGTGCACTGGGTGAAGACATTGAGGACCCGCTTGACTTAAATTCAGGCTTGCTTGGAAGCTGTACTTACCTTTAATCGTAGGCAAGCCCAAACCATCAGGGCCTTGAGATCCTGAATCTCTTGGTCTTTCTTGGAATTGCAAGCAATAGGTAGCATTAAAGCTACCTAATTATTGCACCCTCATTAAATCTCTGGACATCATCAAATTGGAAAATCCTATCAATATGCTTCATGACAAGATGAGCATTCAGAAGGGACCTAAAAAGGCCAGAATGGGCAAACAGGAACCTCATAAACAATCAGCAAAGAAAGTCCTGCACAAAATAGCAAATCCCTGTAACTGTATAGGCTGGAGACCGACCAGCTGGGTAGCCACTGTCCTAAAAAAGATGTGCAGGTCCTTACTGGAGAACACTAAGCTGAAACTGAGTGTGGCAGCTCTGACAGCAAGTAAATGTACCACATATAACTCCTGCCTACAATCCTGCTGACTGAGACAAGCTGTTTTCTTTTATTCAGCACTTGTTAGTCTGCATACGCATTCTATGTCCAGTTCTGTGCCCCATTGTTCAAGAAAGATTTGAGAATATTGAGTGTCTTTAAAGAAGAAGGATATAAACCGAGAAGATGGAGCCAGGCTCTCTATTGAGATACATGGCAGAACAAGAGGAGACAATGGTCAAATATTGAGACAGAGGAGGTTCCAACTAGAGACAAACAAACAAATGGAACTAGTAAAGGGGCCCTGAGTAGCTGCAGAAACTTTGTTCTTGGGGGAGGTTTCAAAACTTGACTGGTGAGAAAAACTCTTAACAACGTGGTCTAAATTCAGCATCGCTCTTCTTTAAAACCCATAGGTTCATTTCAGCCTGAATGTTTCATCGGTGTTATTAATGGATATTTAGAAGTTCTTCAGTTCCCTTCCTATGCCCCCAACAGCACCAGCTGCTGAACTGTTTGATAAGAAATTCAGACTACAATATCAAACTGAAAAGGCCAAAGAAACGCTAAATATAACTTCTTCAGAACAAGAAAAAAAATATATCTGCACTTACTTTCCACAAAGATCTACAGAGTAGCTAGACAAGAATTTCCTTTAATTAAGATCAAAAGTAATTCAACAAGCTGGTACGAATCTGAAGTACCAGGGTTAACATTTCAGTGTCACGGGAAAATTTAGTACCATTTTTAAAGCAAAAAGTAATTTGATATATCGACTGACAATCCCTTCAAAAAGACAGAGGGGTGCCATTTGAAAGGATCACTAGCACCAAAAGTGCTTAACAGCATCATAAATGTCTCTCATCCAAGCCTTAATTTGGCTATTTCAGGAACCAGAATGAGATCCCTAATATCATCAGTTGCTGCTGTGGAGAGACTCCGTCACTAACACAATCAGCAGCACTCCTGCCACACAGCAATTGCATGCAGCATGTAGACTGGCCCATGAGCTTTCATACAAACACAGGGATGGTAGAGCAGCCCTCAAAAATACTTTTAAAAAGCACTAAGGTTCAACTTTACTTGGACATCACAGATGGTTTAAAAGGCTGAAACAATTCTGTCAGATACTGCTTACACATGCATACAATCTGCCTGTTGAAATGATTACATGGAAACAGCAACTATTTGTCATGCAGAGGATATTATTGCAAAATAATAAAAAAAACCCCACCAACTGAAATCAGCATCATGAACCATAACAGTTTTTACTTTACAGGGTACCATTCACGCAGTTATTGCCACACAACTCGATTACATCTTTCATATACTTTCTAAATGTTCCCACGCATGGTAGCAGTATTTGAAAGAAAATTAAAAATTCATTATTAGGTGTGAGTCCAAATTTGTACTTTGTTTCCACAGAGTGATTCATAGAGTGCAATTTTATAATTTTAAGGTCTACAGTGAAAAGCACAGATACAATTTAAGGGTGAACAAAAGAGAAACATCCCATATTGCTCCCAAGCAGCATCACTGCATAACACACTACAGAGTGAGATTCAGCCACCCCACTGAAACCAGTTCTGGGATATCTACAATAGCAGTGTAGAACATTTAAAAAACATGAGTCTTTTTCGATGTGTGACCAGAGCACATGCTAGAATCACATATAACTTACTCTGACAGTTTAAATTCAGCAGAACTCATTCTGTATATGTCTATTCTAAATCACAGTATAATGTAATGCAGCACAAGATTAATTGTTCCAGTGTCTGGGGACATGTATTTCAGTACAGAAGGCAACAAATGAAAACATGTTAATCAATAATATAAATATCCTACTTTTATATTTGGCAGTAATCCAGACAATTACTTTCAGCTGTTACTATTTTAATAGGAGAAAGATTATAACTGCTCTTTTTTTCTTCACTCTAAGATTTCATGTCCTGCTATTTTTATAAGGGGGTATAATGAGGACACAAAGCTTTTTGCAGTTTTTATCACACAATTTCTATTACCTAGCTCAGATGGAAACAGAAACTGAAAAATGGAACATGCATATCTAAAAAGGATTAAATGAACACAAAGTTCAGAGAAATTCAACATTTATTTCTTCCCTTTGTGTTAAATGCCACAGCATACTTACAACATGTGTTTACTACTTCAATCAATGATTTTGTAGGCTAAAACAAGAAAAATAATCTTTATTTTAAAATGATTTAAGTGCTTGAAAATTTTAAACTTCAAGTATTTTGTTTTCAACAAATAGAAGAGAGGATCCCTTACTACCCCATGAAAACAGTGTCTTTTTCATTTGAGAAAAATGTAAAGCTAGTTGTACTTGCCAAACTAAACTTGAAAAGGGCTTATTTCTTCTGTACATCTGGAAAGGCACTTCAAGAGGTTTAACCAGACCAAGTGCTATAGGGTTGGGGAAGAGGGAGAACTACTTGATGGAAAAGAACCTGGAGGTATTGACTGACAGCGGCTGACCATGAGCCAGCAGTGTGCCCAGGTAGCCAAGAAGGCCAAAGGCATTCTGGCCTGCATCACAACTAGTGTGGTCAGCAGGACTAAGCAAGTGACCAAGCTAGTGACTAAGCTAGTGAGGCCTCATCTTAAGTACTGCGTTCAGTTTTGGGCACCTCAACACAGGGAGAACACTGAGGTGCTGTAGCGGGTCTAGAGAAGGGCAACGAGGCGGATGAACAGCCTGGAAGTCAGGTCTGATGAGGAGTGACTGAGAGAACTGGGGTTGTTTAGTCTGGACAAAGGGAAGATGATGGGAAACCTCACTGCTCTTTACAGCTACCTGGAAGGAGGTTGTAGAAAGTTGGGGGTCAGTCTCTGCTCCCAAGTCACCAGTGATAGGATAAGAAGAAATGGCCTCAAGTTGTACCAGGGGAGGTTTAGATTTGACATCAGGAAAAAATTATTAATTGACAGAGTGGTCAAATATTTGAACAGGCCACCCAGGGAAGAGGTAGAAACAACGTCCAGGGAGGTGTTCAAGCAACATGCAGGTGTGGTACTTGATGATCTTGTAGGTCTCTTCCAACCTTAATGATTGTATGATTCTCTTGCTCTAAAGCCTGATAGCAAGTATTTGAGCCAGAAACATAGGATTACTCAATCTAAATTTTCAAACAATAGCCAGAAACCAACAAAGCACAAAAATCATTCAGCCAGCTGTACACTTCCAGGCCACCTAACACAGGCAGGAAGCCAGCTGTCAGTCAGAGGGCATTTTGAGATTGGCAGCCTGTGCTTGGCCAATTCCTTCACTGGAAATGCCCATGTTTCTCCTCCTTTCTAGGACAAACACTATTCTATACTACAGAAAGATGAGTATCAAGAGTGGCCTGAAACAACTAGCCACAGCAACAAAAGTCCTTTTTCCTGGGGGCTCTCCCTCTACTGTACACTTGTAGTTCAAACTGCACATAAAAAATACATTCAGTGATTTCAGGATTCATTAGACTTTCGGTGCATATAAAGGTCACCCGAATTCCTCATACAGTTCAGCAGTCACTAATGCATAAATCTCTAGTGTGGATTTTAGAACCAAGAACAAAGCCAAAACCACAGAAGTCATACTTTTGATGCTGGAACATCGCTCACAGCCTCACAGCTGCTTTCAGAAACAGGAGTGTAGAAAACTCTCTAGGTAGGATAACTAAAGTCGGATCCCCGGTGGTGACTATCTTAACCGCTTTCTAACTTTTCTCTCTGCTGTTTCTTCTCCCTGCCTCTCTTCTATTTTTAATCTCAAGTGTGTTTATATTCTTTAAGAAATTGTTGGCACCTTCCTGGTATTTGGCCTCTTTTTTGCCTTAATTGTGACCCTGGCATCCAGGAGCTGAATCCAGCTATAGCAGATGAATGACTTATACGTGATGAGAGGATCTTGTAGAACCTGAGGAAAATTACGGCAGCTGCAATCCTNAGAATCACATATAACTTACTCTGACAGTTTAAATTCAGCAGAACTCATTCTGTATATGTCTATTCTAAATCACAGTATAATGTAATGCAGCACAAGATTAATTGTTCCAGTGTCTGGGGACATGTATTTCAGTACAGAAGGCAACAAATGAAAACATGTTAATCAATAATATAAATATCCTACTTTTATATTTGGCAGTAATCCAGACAATTACTTTCAGCTGTTACTATTTTAATAGGAGAAAGATTATAACTGCTCTTTTTTTCTTCACTCTAAGATTTCATGTCCTGCTATTTTTATAAGGGGGTATAATGAGGACACAAAGCTTTTTGCAGTTTTTATCACACAATTTCTATTACCTAGCTCAGATGGAAACAGAAACTGAAAAATGGAACATGCATATCTAAAAAGGATTAAATGAACACAAAGTTCAGAGAAATTCAACATTTATTTCTTCCCTTTGTGTTAAATGCCACAGCATACTTACAACATGTGTTTACTACTTCAATCAATGATTTTGTAGGCTAAAACAAGAAAAATAATCTTTATTTTAAAATGATTTAAGTGCTTGAAAATTTTAAACTTCAAGTATTTTGTTTTCAACAAATAGAAGAGAGGATCCCTTACTACCCCATGAAAACAGTGTCTTTTTCATTTGAGAAAAATGTAAAGCTAGTTGTACTTGCCAAACTAAACTTGAAAAGGGCTTATTTCTTCTGTACATCTGGAAAGGCACTTCAAGAGGTTTAACCAGACCAAGTGCTATAGGGTTGGGGAAGAGGGAGAACTACTTGATGGAAAAGAACCTGGAGGTATTGACTGACAGCGGCTGACCATGAGCCAGCAGTGTGCCCAGGTAGCCAAGAAGGCCAAAGGCATTCTGGCCTGCATCACAACTAGTGTGGTCAGCAGGACTAAGCAAGTGACCAAGCTAGTGACTAAGCTAGTGAGGCCTCATCTTAAGTACTGCGTTCAGTTTTGGGCACCTCAACACAGGGAGAACACTGAGGTGCTGTAGCGGGTCTAGAGAAGGGCAACAAGGCGGATGAACAGCCTGGAAGTCAGGTCTGATGAGGAGTGACTGAGAGAACTGGGGTTGTTTAGTCTGGACAAAGGGAAGATGATGGGAAACCTCACTGCTCTTTACAGCTACCTGGAAGGAGGTTGTAGAAAGTTGGGGGTCAGTCTCTGCTCCCAAGTCACCAGTGATAGGATAAGAAGAAATGGCCTCAAGTTGTACCAGGGGAGGTTTAGATTTGACATCAGGAAAAAATTATTAATTGACAGAGTGGTCAAATATTTGAACAGGCCACCCAGGGAAGAGGTAGAAACAACGTCCAGGGAGGTGTTCAAGCAACATGTAGGTGTGGTACTTGATGATCTTGTAGGTCTCTTCCAACCTTAATGATTGTATGATTCTCTTGCTCTAAAGCCTGATAGCAAGTATTTGAGCCAGAAACATAGGATTACTCAATCTAAATTTTCAAACAATAGCCAGAAACCAACAAAGCACAAAAATCATTCAGCCAGCTGTACACTTCCAGGCCACCTAACACAGGCAGGAAGCCAGCTGTCAGTCAGAGGGCATTTTGAGATTGGCAGCCTGTGCTTGGCCAATTCCTTCACTGGAAATGCCCATGTTTCTCCTCCTTTCTAGGACAAACACTATTCTATACTACAGAAAGATGAGTATCAAGAGTGGCCTGAAACAACTAGCCACAGCAACAAAAGTCCTTTTTCCTGGGGGCTCTCCCTCTACTGTACACTTGTAGTTCAAACTGCACATAAAAAATACATTCAGTGATTTCAGGATTCATTAGACTTTCGGTGCATATAAAGGTCACCCGAATTCCTCATACAGTTCAGCAGTCACTAATGCATAAATCTCTAGTGTGGATTTTAGAACCAAGAACAAAGCCAAAACCACAGAAGTCATACTTTTGATGCTGGAACATCGCTCACAGCCTCACAGCTGCTTTCAGAAACAGGAGTGTAGAAAACTCTCTAGGTAGGATAACTAAAGTCGGATCCCCGGTGGTGACTATCTTAACCGCTTTCTAACTTTTCTCTCTGCTGTTTCTTCTCCCTGCCTCTCTTCTATTTTTAATCTCAAGTGTGTTTATATTCTTTAAGAAATTGTTGGCACCTTCCTGGTATTTGGCCTCTTTTTTGCCTTAATTGTGACCCTGGCATCCAGGAGCTGAATCCAGCTATAGCAGATGAATGACTTATACGTGATGAGAGGATCTTGTAGAACCTGAGGAAAATTACGGCAGCTGCAATCCTCCCAACTCCCCTCTAAACTGTTACAGAGGAACAAGGCAAGACTTCTAACACTGACCAACTGCAGCTGATAATCGATTCAGTCACATACCTCTCTAGCCTAGACAGGCACACAACAAAGACCTGTGGTTTGCTGCAGTATGCGCTGCTGTGTTCTACTTCACAGCTCCTAGATGTATAAAGGGAATAAAGCTATAACCTTTGTATTAAAAAGAGAAAAGTTATAAAAGCCATCAAGGCCACAAAGAAACTCTCAAATGAAAGGGCTGAAATAATATTGTTTGCCTCAAAAAAACCCAACCCAAAAATCACACAGCATGTTTGTCAAAATTAAAAGATCAATCATCTCTAAGAATATAATAGTATCTAGAGCTTCTACAATAAAACAGCATCAGGGATTTAAAAACACTTCTGAGGAAGCACTGTCTTATTTTCAGAATCTACATGAGAGATGTAAATCAACTAGCAAGTTAGTCTGTAGCTACTGTAGGTCAATGTAAGGAAGTCTGAGGTGTTCAGCTGTTTATATGGTTTTCTGATCATCTAATTTCTGCTTCCTAGATTAGATGAAATGTGGTCATAGCAATGTGGGGGGTCAGTATGTTCTCTCACCTACCATGCAACAGGACAGAGGAAATTGCCTCAACTTATACCGGGGAGGTTTAGGGTTGATATCAGGAAAAAGAAAGGGTTGATAAAGCCCTAAAACAGGTTGCCCAGGGAAGCGGTGCAGTCTCCATTCCTGCAGGCATTTAAAAGACATGGGAATGTGGTCCTGAGGGGCATGGATTAACGGTGACTGGGCAATGCTGGGTTAACTGTTGGACTGGCAGTCTTAGAGGCCTCTTCCAACCAAACCAGCTCTGTGATTCTGTGAGTCACCTGCCATAATCTGAAACAGCATAAGCGATTCTGCCTCAGTTCTGACAGCAATTCTTCTGTTGCTAAGGAAACAATCACATTCATTTAAAAAATTTAGTAAGTCTGTATCTCCTTACGTCACTTTTATGTATTTTGTTTGCCTTTACTTTGGCTCCATCATCCAAAAGAAGGTAATGTCTGAGATGTGTCCAATATTTGTAAAGTCATTAAATGAAACCTCTGGTGAAAGATCACCTTAGAAATAATTCTTCTAGATCTGTTTGGCTTTCCAGTAGCCATTTTTAATTAAGATTTTCAGTTGCACCCAAGACACAATGAAAAATATACTACAGACTGACAGGACATCAAACAAGACCTTACAAGACCTTACCAGAACTCCAAAGCCTGACATGCCAATACATGTCTCTCCACAGCATAACCTTTAGAACAACAGATGTGCATTTCTGGTTGTTCTGCAGTTCATCCCAGTGCATCATCACTATTCATGGTACTGCATGATGATCAAATTGAGGTGTATATATATATAAAATATACATTTTGTTATGATAAAATAATGACCTAACTTAAACTGAATAAGCTTATTCAAATTAAGTAGATCTGTTTCTAGCTCTTAATACAAAATTTGTTTTTAACTTCATGCTAGGGCAATTATGTTGCTTAGAATGCAGTGTTTTGCAATCAAGAAAGTGACTTATCAGAAATATTCATAATTTTCTTGAACAGGATTATCCATTATACAGCATTCCAGCTATGCAACCTCTTCAATCAAATCCCTGTACTTTCAGAGAAGTAAGAAATAAAAAAAAAACCCCTTTATTAATTACAGGTGAGGTCGCTTTATTTTTCTTTCCTGAAAAATCGTTTTCCTACGTACAATATTCCTAAGCACGATATTTTCTTTTGTCTTTGTAATTCCAAATTCACAATACCTGATCCAATCCTAGCTTAGTTAAGTAGATTGCACTTTTTTGACAGGTTGCATCTTCACAGACTGGTAATAAATGCTCACTTTGTCCATCTCCATCTATCAAAGAGAAGAAAAAAAGACTGTCAGCATTGTATTTACAAGTGTTTTCAAGTGATAATCAGCTGTGAATTATTTCTCTTTAAATGCAAAAAAATTACGTGAGATAAATTACATCTCAAAATTAAACCCAAAATTCTTTGGGACTTTTTAGTTTGGACAAAAGAAGGCTACGAGGAGCTTTAATTACTGTCTATAAATGCATCAGAGCTGGGTGTCAAGAAGAAAGGAATACTCTGTCTTCAGTTGCATCAGACAGGACATGGGGTAATGGATGCAAGCTTGAACACAAGAAGTTTCACAGGAAGATTTTAAAATGTGCCTATTTAATCCATGAGCTACATTAATCCACGCACTTCCAAAACTTTTATAAGAATAAAGACCTTCTTTTAATCTTTAAACAAGCAATGTCTGTTTGCATCTACAATTCTGATCATATAGCAGAGAAAAAAGTTAATCCATTTGCCTCTCATTATTTACTACAAGGAAAAATCCCTATGTTCATGTTTTGACCTTGCAGCCCTGCCTAGCACGTTCAGAAATACACTGTCTTCCTACTAAGAGAGGCCATCACACGTTACCTTGCATGGACAGAGAAGATGAATGGGAGCAGCCAGAAAGCAGCAGACAGAAATGCTGTAAGTCCTGATAGTATCCAGACTTCACTTGCTAGGGACATCATATACCCCAGTTCAGGGAAATTTCAGGGCATTTACTGTTCTACACTGGGAAATCAAAGCACTTGCTATAAAAAATAAAACAACCCCAAAACACCCCACTTTTTCAAATGGTCCCTTAACCCTTACAGTCCCAAAGAGCTTGGTATAAATATTTTAAGTGGATGTTGCAAAGTTCCTTGCTGAAATCCCAGCGGTTAATATGCAAAAACTAGATTATCTACTAAAGTCACTAAATCCCTTGTTGATTCCCAACACACTAGTGACTATAGCCAAGTGTTCCAGCATTCTCTACCTCTACTGTAAGAAATGCTTTCTTTGCCTCTCAAAATATATTCCTATGAAGCTGAACATCCTTTTACTGTATGTGTACAACCATGTATATGTGCACAAACGATATATATCTGAAACCATGCATAGTTAGATTTTTTAGGTTACTCTCATTATTACTTAAGATAATTGGGAGAATGGTAACAGGAAGGAGGAGCAATAAAAATTCAGAATCATACAAACATCTACAGGAGATAAAGCCAATCACCTTTAGCAGCTTCATTCCATCTGCTTAATGAATTCTTTTACCTCACCACTAAACCCCTCCACAACAGGAACTCTGTTATTAAGGACAGACCAGATACTGTGGAGCCTTGGTGACAGAAATCCCAAGCTGACATCTAAAGCTATGGGAAAAGAAATTACCACTGAATAAATGAAGGTAGCAGCTACTGAGTTTGACCAGTCTGAAATCAACACCAGCTTTTGAAGTTGTTCATTCTCCTTCTGCATCATTCAAGAACAAACATGTTACTCACTTTAATTTTTAACTACATGAAGTAGAGTAAAATGCTGTTTAGACTGCAGGCTTTCTCAAAACTTAAAATGGGAGAAACTACTTAATTTGCAAATTATAAACTATGGAAACATTGAAGGGCTTGCTAGAGCATAATTAAGTTGCAGAGATGTGTTTTGTGAATATCAAAATTTGTATTAAGCCCTAATCTCTTAATTACATTTCTACAGAAGTTTCAGTCTGAAGTAATATTAGATGACTTTCAATAATGCATGAGGACTAAGAACCTTCAAATAGTCTTTTCTTGCTCTTTCTTAGAAAGGGACAAGGTTGTTCTCATTTTTAATTATGCTCTGAAACATAGGAGAATATAAAATGTTTGATTACTTAAATTGTAAACATTCATCTTGTTATGCTGATAACTCAAGTTTAATAGTCTTGGTACCTGATGTTCAGTGATAACTAAGTTTATTTTTGTCAGTATACTTCTGAAGAATAACGAAACTCTAGGGCAGCAAGGGAAGACCTTTAAAATATTTGGATATGAAGCCACCACCTTACTGATGCAAGTGTTCTAGTTAAATGACAAATTGAAGAGTAAGATTTTATTAAAACAATTCCATACAACCAAAGAATGAATAGATGGCAAATATGCATCACACACCTTTGCCCCTGCCACTGAATATATGATATGTGGTCTACATTAGGACAACACAGTTTCATCAAGTTCTTTGACTAGAACTTACTGATCCATTTATGTAGCTTTTACTACAGGCTCTTGTTTTCAGATGCAATTTATCTGAAATTCTGGGTAATTTAAATTCTGAGTAATACATATTTAAAAAACTAGTAGTTAAAAAATATAAAGGTAAGAGATAAACCTGTTGGAAATTTACAACAGTTTTGAGAAAAACAATTGTCCAGAAAAATCATGAAGAGTCTGAGGGGCCACTCCTAATCTCATCTACATTTTCTGTATCCACTTTATTGCTGTATTCATGAGCATATTTGCTTTATAGCACAGTTAGATAATCATAGGTGACAAAACAGATATTGGTGATAATGGCTGGATGAATCATAGAACCACAGAATGTGTTGGGCTGGAATGGACCTTTAAAGATCATCTAGTCCAACTCCTGCAGTGGGTAGGGACATCTTTAACTAGATCAGGTTGCTCAAAGCCTCATCAAGCCTGACCTTGAATGCCTCTAGGGATGGAGCTTCTGCCACTTCTTTGGGTGCTAGAACTCTCAAGGTTATCTTTACTTGTAATTTCAATGCCATTTGTAGCGCTGGATCTGGCTAAACATTCTCTAGACTCCTTTGCTAGCACCACTCAGCTTAAAGAATATTTGACACACAAATGAAAACTCCCTTGTCAGCTAGCACGTTCTTCTGGATTGATTGTGATAATAAACAACTCCATGGTTAATAAAGATCAAGTTTTATAGGCAGTAGAAAAAGCTAGAAAAAGAATAGTCCCACATACTCATCAGCTGCAAATCTGTACTTATGTCAAAATATGTAAAGACAAAATTAGCAGTCTCATGTGATCCAGGAATCATGTGAGATTCATTACTTACAACTGCCTGCTCATTGTATTTCCAAGAAAAACTGCGAATACAAAGCCTGCATTCCAGCATGTTGCCCATATCTGCAAAGTGCTGGCAACCCAATGCAGAGCAAGAATAACCCAACAGACGGACTGCAGAGCACTGGGAGCACAGTTTACAGAGAGATTGTTCTTAGCCATTGATCGTTTATGTTGACACTTTCTAAAAGTAGAACTGAGTGGGGAAAAAGCAGAAAAAATGCTTGTAAATCAGATTAAGAACAACATAATCTTGTGAAGAAGTGCTCTATGTTGAAAATGCAATGCTAACATGCTACAGCATAAAACTCTTTAAAAACAAGTCCATAAAAAGCAAATGGTGTCTCAGTTACTCTGCGAGATTCGCTCACCCTGAGGTCTTAGCACCTTGTTGAATTGCAAGCTACATGTAGCTGTTGTGTAATGGTGACACTAGAGTTTTTGTAGTTCCATCTCTGAAATTAAGAAATTCCTGCAGTGAGTCTATTAAGTTTTAGCCCTTTCAACTTGAGCTACCTGGATTATCATCTGACATTGACACAGACCTTATGAGATGGGGGG